>DWOJ01000011.1:0-11644 GCA_018250935.1 Piruna pirus
AAATCTCGTCGATCAATCGCTCCGTTGAAGCGTGAAAGAGGGACAAACCAACAAACACACTTTCACATTTATAATATGCAAATTTTTTCTTGTTAACTAAGTACTTTTAATCTTGTTTGGATTTGTGTTTTAAATCTTTCTTATGAGTACCTATTTGATTTTTGTACGCAGTATTTCGAAAATAAACTTATCTTTCCTTTCATTCATTGTCCTGCATAGTCCTGCATTATAACAGATTTATAATAGGTAATTAAATTATGAAGGTCCACAATTTAACCAATATTTACTCGGCTTGTTATATTGTTTGCTTAGTAAACATACTGTTTACACAAAGATGCAAAATTATTACCTACTTACTTGGTGAGCACTCGCGTACCAAGGTAATAGTTAAGTAGGTACTAATATTATAATTGTTGCGTTGTCCGTCTTTCACGCCGCAACGGAACGATGAATCAACATGATTTTTTGCTTAGAGATACTATAGAGAGAGTCTGGTCTGGAGGGTGACATGGGCTACTTTTCTCCCCGGAAAAATGTACGTTTTTGTGCTATTGGATAGAATGTAAACGTAATTACTTAATTGCCGATCGGCTGTATGTCAAAGTGTCAATAGTTTTAAAGAAGTCCGAAGTCCTTAATGGCTTAGACTGTCTAAGCCATTAAGGACTAATGTCTAAGTTAGACATGCTTAACGATTGCATAAAGTTGTAGAAATAAAAATAAGCTAGTTTTGCATTCTTTTGCTGAGCAGCTCGATGATAATATGGCTATTATCTAATCCAGCACAATCAAATGAAGAAGTCGTTAGTAAAAAAATCTCCGTGCGGTGTTTGACTTTCACTTGTTGATTGGGAGCGGCGATAGATGTTGTGCCTATTACATGCAACGAACGCCTCAAACTGCTCTATGATAATCGTGCTTCACCTTTCAACTTGTCGGTGGCAACTGAAGCCGCATCAAAAGCTCGAGTTTTGCGTGATTGTACTTTGTTGTACCTATAGAATACCTACTTATCAACGCGTGTTATTTTTAAACTTTACTCAAGTATTCTGAATCTTATTTTTGAAGGTGCACCCATATTTGTTATTCTGTTGATTAAGGCTAGATGCTGACTAAAATCAAGGTCTATCGGTCGTTCGTACCTACTTTACCTACTAATTAAATTACTAAGCATCTTCGTTAACTTCTACCTAACCTACCTACTTTTCTAGTGATTTCTCCGAGCTGACGTTCATTTCCATGAAGTGACAAGGAATTAATTCCTCTTGTTAAATGAGTGACTAATGTTTTACCTATAAATAAGACCATGTGGGTTACAGACAAAAATAATGCATCCAATCCATTAGTGAATGATCAAGTGCAGGGCAGTTCAGGGCACAGGCTAGACATGGGTCTCCTCTCAGAATTAAGTAGAAAGATTTAGGCCGTAGTCCATAAATATGACTTATTTCGGGTAGCCAGCGTAGGACTTCCTACCTTTGCGATCTTCAGGCCTCAGATTACAAAACCTATTCTCTATAATGTGAGGTTCAGGCGTGTAAGTTTTTTCACGATGTAGGTACTATGTTAAAATAAGTCCCTAATATTAAATTACTTTATACTTACAACTGCCCAAATAGGACGCCGAAGTCTTATAACCACTAGACCTAACCCAATTAATTAAACAAATTGTCGTAACGTCTGGTAGAGTTCGAGTAAGTGCCACGAGTTTCCATCGTCAAGTCTTTACTTCCAGCAATACGTGTACAGTAGGTAGTAGATAATTAAAATTGCTGTAACAACGCCGAACGTGTTCCTTAGTATCGCTTCGCAATCAGTTGTTTGCTATTGCCTCCCAAAGGAATGCTGCTGTCGACGTAAGTCTTCTCACGCGGCCTTCAGTTCTGGGGCGTGCGGGATCGGTTCCGGGGCACTTGACCTGACTAAAAAATTCCTCGCTCCCCACAAAAACGGGGCGGTCGCTGAATTTGGCCCGAAGGCCTTTCTCTCCCTCCGGCCCTTCACGCCACCCGAGCGGTCTGGCTCTGCCAGGTGGGAAGCCCAGCTGGAGCCGACCAGCGTAAATTCCGCAGTCGCCAGTAATTGCTTTATATAGTTAACTACCAATTTTAATGGCCCCGAGAACTACCTAGAAGTAAATGGCTGAATAAATAGTTAAATCCAGAAAAATAAAGAATTCAACTTTATACCTACAAAGCGATTAACCATATATCTACCTATATTTTGTTAGCCGACAAAAGAGTATAGATACATACTTATCTATACGGTTCGAGATCGGCTTTGTAAACAAATGGGCGCGTTTTCTCGATCCTTCGTAACAATATATTTAACTGTTTACATTTACCACAGACGACTTAACCACACATAAGCACAATGAAGCGCACGTGGTCGCGTGGCGAGTTACAATCGTAACTAAACTACTGCTCTGGCCGGTAGTTGGATGGGTGACCGCTAGTGGCAAAATTTCTTAAGCGCTTCCGTGCTTCGGAAGGCACGTTAAGCTGTCGGTCCCGGTTGTTATCATTAGATAACAGTCGTTAGGCTGTGTCGGAGGCCTTCGGGCGGCCTGAAAACTTTCGACACTTGGGTTGGCTAGTGGCCAACCCAACCCCTCCATCAACCCGCATTGGAGCAGCGTGGTGCAGTAAGCTCTAGGCCTCCTCAGTAATAAGGAGAGACCCGTGGCCTGCAGTGGCCACCATGGATTGTACCCAATCCAAGCACTACTTCTTCATTTAAGTAGTTCAATATTCAGATAAAAGGCAGTGTCATAAAACAACCCATAGTGGCCACTGCAGGCCACGGGTCTCTCCTCATAAATGAGGAGGCCTAGAGCGTACTCCACCATGCTACTCCAATGCGGGTTGGTAGCAGATAAAATGCAGCGTCATAGGATCACAGAATTGTATTCTTATATCCGTGCATGGGATAGTTGTTTATAAGACCTAAAGATGGCCGCGCGTCGCCACTCGCTGTGAACACCTAGTCGTATTACTTAGGAACGCCAAAGGCCTTAAAAAGTCGCTGTCACCGCGTAAGGTCTTAGCGCTAGTACCCGCGTGTTTAGCGTGGCCTTCGCTTGGTCCTATTGAATATTTAGCACTTGTAAGGTTAATTTTTATTTAAATAGCTTAAGTCTACATATTCACACCCTCGTACTAAAATTTCCTGTATTGCGAGTAGTGGACACACATAAAACAACGTTCAAGACCCGAGTACAAACATTCATCTGCCAAATAAATATCTGCCCCGGCCGGGGATCGAACCGGGAACTGTGGGTTCCGTCAGGGCCACTGACTAGAGTACTAGTTGTAGGTGTAATCATTCCTTCAAAAACCGAAAGACATTCCAGCCGAGAGGCTCCTCTTGTCCCTATCACCATTGTCTACAACCCATAGTGGCCACTGCAGGCCATATAACTGAAGAGTCCTAGAGCTTACTCCACCACCCTGTTCCAATGCGGGTTGGTGGAGGAGTTAGTGGCCAACCCAAGTATCGAATGTTTTTAGGCCGCCCAAAGGCCTCCAACACTGCTTAACGACTGTTATCTAATGGCCGGGACCGACGGATTAACCACTAACCGTTGGATTAACCAATTAAGCAGATGCTGTGCCGCAATACCACGACAAACACGCCATTGACCTTCCGAAAGGAGTACTTACTACCAGAGGCGTATTTTAAGATTCAGCGCCCCGGGCCAATAAAGTTTGCCGCCCCATAAATTTACAGTAAAAGCAAAATTAAAAATTTTGAAAAAATCCACGACCTTCAAATTTGACTTAAAAAAAGACTTAAAGAATTTGTAATTAGAGGTAATAAACGTAAAAAGATTTTATAAGTAGATTTGATCGTGAATAATTTGGAGATATTTTCTTGCTATATTTATTTATATTTATGTTGAAATGTTAAATATTGATGCTTTCATCCCCCTTTTCAACCTCTTAGCGGATGAAATTTGAAAAAAGTTAAATTTAGTTATTAGGTTTCTCCATTCTTTGTGCTTTAATTTAGGTCAAAATAATAGACAATTATTTAGTGAGTGCATGTTACTCTTCCTTTTTTGCCCCCTCTACAAAATATTCAAAAACTGAAAACATAATATTCACTTTGATAGGTTAATAAAGGAAATCTGTAATTTTGCATCAGATTGCCTGATTATTATTTTTTTCAAACGTATGTTATGTTTATTGTGGTGTGGTCTACGAATATGCACCAATCAAATCTAAACCTATCACTGAACACCTCATCAAAATCGGACTAGTAGTTTTGGAGATAAATGGCAACATTGGTTTGCACACACATCCTCTCACCATGTGTCACCCCAAACGCATATACCGTCTCCGTTCCATTGCGGGTAAAAAGTAAAAGCAGCGTACGGAGCATCCGTAACTACCGCCGGGCATGTATGAATGGTACGATCAATATAGAAGAAGCAAAATAGGTATGTCAGAATATAGCCTAGCCCATTTTCAAAAACGCGTTAAATAGTGATAAAGCTGCTAAAAATATGAGCGATAGCTCATTGGATTCGGAAAGATGTCAAGAAAAATGTATTCGAAGGATTTTATAGCTTGTGAAAAATTTCAAAAGTAATTAAAAAATAAAACTGGCATTTTGTTTTTGTTAAGAACTCCGAAACTATAAATAAATAAGAAATTTCCAGGAAGGAGGAATTATCTTCAATAAAAAGTCTTAATCCCGGAGTTTTATCTCCATTATTTATAACTAGCTTTTCCCGCGGCTCCGCCCGCATGAGAGTCGTTTTTCCATACGGAAATATCACCTCCCATTCTACCATTTAGGGTAAGAATTGGTTTAGAAAACACAGCAGTTCTTTTCCAAGCCTTAAGTTAACTTTACGCAAAATTCTAACTTATGTATCCTAAACTATGCATACGATTTACCATAAAGGTCCTTGACATAACTCACAAAATATTAATTATCCCTCAAAAGTATAGATTATGTGCAGTTTATCATGATTGAATAGATCAATCAAATCTGTAATGATATCGAAATTATTGATATATTAAAAAAAAATAGAAAGTACAGAAACACGTTAATTCTGTCCGCCAAACAGTGCATTTAAAGGATAAAAAGTAGGCTATGTCACTCTCCAGACCATATATCTGTGTGAAAATCACGATCAATCAAAAATCAATCATTGATTAAGGAATTACGTTTTCATTTTCATTCCGACTCGGAAAAAATGCGTTTTCCCGGGACGAAAAGTAGCCAATTTCACTCTTCAGACCATATACTATCTCAGTGCAAAAAACAATGTCAATTCATTGCTCAATTGAGGTGTAAAAAGGGACAATCAAACAAACCAACAATCGATTATAAATCGATCGATGAATATGGAATTAAGTTTTCGTTTCATCCTTCAAACGGACTCCAGATCATAAAATATTTCTGTGCCAAAAAATCTCGTCGATCCATCGCTCAATTAAGGCGTGAAACAGGGACAAACCAACTAGTCCCGATTCGCGACTAAGGCCGATGGACACGCCGCCCGCCGCGCCGCTCCGCCACTGATAAGTAATACCGTATCATAATTCGGTAATACGGTAGCGCCGCGTCTTGCTGTCTATCAAACTTACAACCAAATGAGTTTTACCAACAAACAAACAGTTAATTGAACAAGCAGTTTTTGTTGATTAGGTAGACTTTTTAAAATTTTCTTCAGGCATATAAAGTCATAAAAAGCGCACAAACCTACGCCCGAGGTGCGGATTGCGCCGCCCCCCTAGCGACCAGCCGCCCCGGGCCATGGCCCTTTTGGCCCTAGGGTAAATACACCCATGCGTTTTTCTCAACTTGACTTATCATTACCATCGTTATTTGCTATCGTTAAACCGGATACATTTAAAGCCCTTCAAGCGGGACCAATAAGATTGTAGTACAAACTTGTTTTTGCGGCCTATCTGATGAATTATCTATTTAACTACAAACAATGATGGTTGTCGTAAGACACGTTAAAAAGTACGTACTATAGAACAAGACAGACTAGAAGAAGACAATATAAGATTTATATTTATAGGTTTTTTTTTTCGCCTTCTACACATTAATCATGAAGTTTAACTATAACTTCATTTTAACTATCACTTTGACTATTGCTATCAGTACAATTACTAATATTTATTAACAGGACTAACTAACATTGACAATCCTCACTCCCACAGTCCTACTGCTTATGAATAATAACCAGCTAATACTCTCATCTAGTACTAACTGGACTTACTCCACATACTTCCTAGTACGTCCATGTCCAGATGTGGGAATGGACAATGCGACTGCAAGCTCATTTGTGCTATTGTTATCACCTTAGAAAATCCCGATGAGGGTTCAATTTGAATACTTGACACTGTTGGAGAAATACATCGTTCAAAAAATTTTAATAATAATTTTCCAACACTGATGTAGTTCGTCGCTCACGTCCGATTTTTTAGACGATTACGACCAACTTAGTAATTTTCGTGGTGTACAACCACTAGTTGTAACCACTATTGTGGTCATACTAAAAAAAAAGCACTTTTATTTTCCTTTTCTTTTTGTTTTGCGACTAGGATGATTGGTAGGCTAGCTGGCTGAAAAGTATTTTAAGCCTTCTCTTCATTAAAGTCCTCTGACCAATAAATTTCTCTCGTAGTCAAATTAACGAGACGCGATACGGGTACGAGACGAGGTGCTACGAGGGCGCGACCGCCTTCGAACGGTACGACCCCGCGCAGTGCCCGCAACGGCCCTACGGCTGGGACGAGGACCGGTACCACGACCCACATCTGCCCACCCCCATGAAAACCGACCAGTCCGAACAGGAAACCAATACCGGACCCATCTACCCTAGGTACGTAATAGAGTTAACTAGATAAGTCGATACGCTTTCACAATATTCACAAACAATGCCTGAACTAATGTGGTAAACGAGACTCCCCATTAATACCGTAGCATCCCTATAACACAACAGCTTTGTAAGCTAACATTATTGTGCGAATGTTTGTGATCAACGCCCGTGTATGTCCGTCCAGACCGATGTACCACTACGAAACGGCTAACGGAGTAGGCGGTGTGGCCGGCGTCACCGGAATGGGTCCCGGTGTCCCGCCCGGTTTCTCGGCTATCAACCTGTCGGTGAAGATCGCGGCGGCGCAAGCGCAGCGCTCTGCCAGTCCCACGCCGCGGGATCCGCGTGATCCCCGGCCGGCGGTAGATCTCTCCTCGACCAGTGGTAGCCCACAGGTGAGCTGTAGCCGCTTGTGGTAATTGTGCAGTAACGATGCCTGCATTGCCGAGTTTCTCGTCACGTCCCTAGCTGCAGAATTCGGTTCGCCAGGTCTCCATTTGCAAATGGTGCAATAAGCGCTCTTCTGACATTACCCGCTATTACAGAGTCATTGTCACATTAGTGACTCATCCAAGAGGACGTTGTAACGTCAAGCTAGTCGTTTTGTAATTCGTCACCCTTTCGTCAAATCAGTAAACATTTTGAAATTAGGTTCGTAAAATGTAAAAATATGTTTGATGTACAAGAAACTCGTCTATGAAGGCAATCGCTAATCTAAAAGCTTTATCCGCTAGTTAGTAGTTTTGATATTCTCCTGCTACTGGGGGTTCTGGCTGCAAACGTCTTATGAACGCAAATATTGTGTAACATTAAATATATGTTTACAACCTGGGCGCGTATCCGAATTTGTTTTTGTGGGCGGGCTGTCAGTTGACAGTAAGGCCATGAATTCACAAGGCAACAATTGCGCTACATTAAGGCACGACGCGTAACGACGAATACTGTTCCGTACGTCAGCGTGAGGACTGTCGTGCATCAGGTTGGCCGTGTTGCGCGCGTATGTTGCCTAGTGATTTCACGGCCTAAATAACCGGTTTTTAACAGGGTCCGTACGCGTCGCCGGTGTACACGAGTGCCGGGGGTGGCAGCGGGGCGCGCGGCACTCCGCCACCGGGCGCCTCGCCGCAGCTCACCGCCAGCCCCCAGGTGCCCAGCCCCCAGGGCCAGACCCTCGACCTTAGCGTGTCCCGTTTACCACATAGGTGAGGCATTTGTCAGATAGGCTTTTTCAAATTCCAACCAAATGTAGCACAAAGTAAAAATTGATTTGAATTGTTAAGGTAGAATTTGAACTACGCGACCAAGACAAGGAACAGCAATACGAGACAGAAGTGCGCGATCCACGACACATCCGCTCTGTACACAATTGTATGAAGAACATTTGCGCGAGAAAGGCGAGCGACAACATCAAGCCGACTGGTGGTCGCGGTCTTCTGTCTCTTGCCTCGTATTGCAGTCGTTTGTCTCGATAGCGTACCTCAAATTGTACCTTTATGGTTGACTGGTCGATGTTTTAAATGCAATATCGGAATGATTGCCGCTTCTCAGTGCAGAAGTTAAGGCATTGTCCACATATTTATACATTGTTACCTGTGTACGTGTCAAGGAAACTCGAATCGATTCATTCTTAAGGATATATATTCTTTTTGTTGACAGTCGAACATTCCCTGGTGCCGTATCGTACAGTCGAGAATCGACTCCAGATAGCGGCGGCAGTCATCCGTACCTAGAAGCATACCATCGAGACGCAGCAGGTATGACTTTCATTTCCTTCTTCAGGTACCTATTATAAAAGTAAGCGTTCCTGACATTGATATCAATGGTTCCTGATTAATTTCTTGTAATTAGTAGTTTCAGTAGGTATACTTCCTATTTAAATTCGCGTAAGTTTTATTGTTTTTTGACATTTCTTTAATGACATCCATTTAGCATCTCAAAACTATAAAATGCAAATAAATACAGATCCGAGCAGGATTACTTGTCGTAATTAAATGGACTTGAATTATATAAAATAATTTTAATGTGAACAACGTCAAGGAGTGTAGACACAGGAGCTAATTAAGTAGCGCAACATGGCACTCTACGTTCACGTACAAGCCAAGGGGCGGGATGGCTTCTAGCATGCCGCGACGGTGCCGTAAAACCATAAAACACGTGATACAAATTAAAACGCGACCGCGTAATGACTCCCTACGCGCGCGCTTGCCGCAACACGTCGAGGAGTAACGTTGCTAATCCTGACGAGCAGGCGCTATGTTACACAGTACAATGCCATGCGGTTATCGTTAAACTTACAGCCTGTTTGTACAAGAACACTTGTCTTTAATTAAGTCACTGTAGGATAAGCGACAAGGTTTTTTTTTACACTATAAGGAATCATTTTACCAACCAATTCAAGAAGATGGAGATTCAAATTAGTGTAGAGCTAGCACTCTATTCAATATTCTAATTGGCAGGCGTTATGTTGCGCAGTATAAAAGCTTATCGTTAAAGCCTTTTCATACAATAAATTAAGGAGGTAGAGTAAGTGTTTGCAATTTATTTTACATCATGCTAAATTAATTAACTAGGCAGATATTCATGTTACACATTTTAAAGTCTCTACCTCTACATTAATGCTTTGATAGATCGCAGCCCTAAAATAATTAGAATGCAGTCTAGGATTAAGTCCGCCTGTTGAAATCCTTGTGGTTTATACAATAAGACTTAGAAGTAAGATTTCTTAAATCAGGAAAGTGTTTTAAAAATAAATTAATACAAAATTCTTTATCGGCTAATCGACGCAGGCTGAGCTAAAAAGCTAGTAAAGATTAAAACATGTGATACAAACAATTACAAAAAAGTTGTGAAGACGTTAAACATGTGATGATATATTGGTAATGTTGGATCGCAGGCTACGGCGGCATGAGCCCGCACCCCGTGGCCGGCTACGGGCTCGCTCAACCAGACTACGCGGCGGCGGCGGCGGCGGCAGGCTACGGCGGCTACCAGTACCAGTGTGGAGCCTACCCCCCGCCGCCCGCGTACCCGCCGCACGCGCCGCCCTACTCCCCGCCCTGCTACATGCCGCCGCCGCACGCGCCTCACGACAAGCCCAAGGACAGCAGGTGAATATAACACGCTTTTGAGACGAAAACATACTTTAGAGACGAGTTCAATGTGTGAGACTGCAGTGGTTTATAGTAGCAGTGCTGAGCCTACATGCCTGATGCATGAATAAAATCAAATCATTTGAGACGAGCTGAATATGGCTACGGTTGCCATAGTAGCAGTGCGGAGCTTCGTTGCTGCCTGCTACAATCCGCACGCGTCGTAGAATATACTACCAGAGGACACCAGGTGGATACGAGTATAACACGCTTTTGAGATGAGCTGAGTATGACTACAGTGGCTATAGTAACCGTGCTAAGACATGCCATACGCGCCCTGATATGCTAAAGGGCTGTGGGTAAATAAAACAATCATCTGAGACGAGCTATATAATATGACTGCGGTAGCGATAGTAGCAGTGCGGAGTCTCCCTACCTCAACAGTGGAATATTAATGTGTACTAAGCGTTTATTTCTTTATTAAGTGAACTTTCCTGAATCTTCAGGGCCTCAGGCCCAGCGACACATTGGTGACCCTGCGGTTTTGCTATACTCGTAGAGTAGATACTCGGAACATTACCTCGAAATACTTTTATGATTTTTTATTTCGATTAATCGGAAAATTTCTACACGGCTCTTTTTATTAACTTTATAAGATGCATTGTTTTGGTATATTTAATAGTTATTCCATAGGATTCTATAGTCATGTTTACTTTTTTCCGTTTCTTACGTTCTTTACGTTTAGTTCTTGAAGTTCGAGTTTTTCGTAATCCCATCATTTGATTGCGATGACATATTATAGTGCGCAAAACAAAGATATCCCAGCAATTCTTTGTGTTCTTTTATTATAGTAATCTTAATATACCCGAGTTTAAGTAAAGAACACAAAATTATTGCTAAACTAAAATTTAAAAAAAAATCGAATCGTCTTACAAAACAGTGATACTGACTTCTCTTTTTATAGTGAAAATGAACATACTAATATATATAAGCTAGGTACTTAAGACGCCACGTTAACTCAAGCCTCACTATATAATACAAAGTCAGCGGTAATTCATTCATCATGACTTAATCAACAGACAACGAAAGGCCAATATGTGAGAAAAACGCTTAAAAAATACGATACACAACCAAAAGTAAGGTCACACGCGACAGGCACTATTTTTTCTTTTCCCGCATATAATACGTCAGAGAAAATATTAGATGTTTGAATTGAATTACTCAAGATACTTAATATAATATACACAAGGGTACTCAGGGTAAAAACAATTATAAGTCCGTGATCTAATAAAAACTGATGATAAAATTTACCCGCTCCGATAAGCCACGGTTTCAGTAGACCAATATAGGTACCTATATTATTTTCCTTACAATTATTTATCCAGTAATATTACATTACAATAGTAGCGAACCACAGTAATTGTTATTGTATTACAATGAATGAAGTTAGCAAGCGATACGGACAAACCTGACAGATAAAATGACACGAACTGTTCCGCGGTGTGGTATTTCGAACGTAAAGCAAGCATAGTCACAGTCGACGGATCAGTCTAAATATATCGGCGCCCGCGCAGGCGCGCACGTATGCGCGGGAACGCGACAGATAAATAAAGATAAGATATATTCCGAAACGTGCCACAAAAACATAACTATGAGACGGAACAGGTAAGATACAGTCGTGCCCTTTTTTTAAAGACATTTGCATAAACAT
>DWOJ01000012.1:0-11546 GCA_018250935.1 Piruna pirus
GTACAATTCAGATTTCTATTATACAGTTTTCTTAGACAGATAACGTCACTTTTACAATTAAATTATCATAAAGGGATCATTATCATTGAATATTATTCAGTCTAGGTTTTCGTTTGCAACGGCGCTTTTTCGAATTGGTATCTACTAAAAAGCTCTGAAAATTAGTTTCTATATTCGAAGATAAGTGCAATACATCTGGCTAGTTAGACTGAAAAAGTGCCGTACAAATTTTTAGCGCAGCTAACTTCCAGTCGTCCGATTTATGTCGTCTGATTTTAGTTGGACACGACCTCTGGCCGACCTACTCCCGGCAATTGGACGGCCCTTATGCAACAATGCAACAACTTATGCAACAATGTCTATCCAGTGTTAAGGTCGGCTATCCTATCCAATCCTATCTCGACCTATCCAATTTTCCTTTTTTATCCTATGCCCTCCTCTTCATTTTTGACGCTGGAAATGCATTTACGTGTCCCGGATGTGAGTGTTCAGGCTACCTAAGCGTGGACTGGGGAAGCCACGGGATCGCTTACGCGTTACTACCTCTCCTCTCATCTCCTATCCTATCCGTTTTGAATGGCGATACGCCACGGGATCACTTACGCATTACTACCTCTCCTGTCCTATCCTATCCGTTTTGAATGGCGAAGCTCGGACTACATGTTCAAGAAATAGTTTTGACCTGCTCAAAATGTCTAATAAATCATAACAGTATCAGTAATTCAAGCAAACCTTTGAATGTTGCCTGCATTGAATATATGTGGTTCAGGGCCTATATTAGAATATTATTCCCTGATTTACGGATTCTCTGAATCGTTTTTCGCGGAGATTGACATATATTATCATGTAGTTCAACAGTAATTTCATTCTGAATAACTGTTTTCTGTGGAACAAATTTAGAATTGTAAGCTTATCACCCTCAGGGCCCCATGTCTTCATGTTAGAGATTAGGAGTGGCGAACGCCGTTATAAAGTATCTACCTATGCGTTTAAGAAGAGCAACTTTTAGGTTTCATCGTTATTCGTGTACATGCCATCGATAAATTACGTCGCAAAAATTTCACAGATACATCCCACACCTCTCTTGGTGTGGGAGGTATGTATGTGTCTCCACGAAATATATTTTTATTTCTTCGCAGTAGTTTTTTTTTAACGGGTAGTCTATCGTGACTCGTGACATTAGGAATTACCATAGAATAAGCTGCTGATTTCTTAATCAGTAACTAATTTTAAAGGTAATAAATTGCAGATAATTTATATTTTAAATGTTAAAAATTTGATTTGACTTTTGTTAAGTAAGCCATTGCTAAGATTAAATTACAATTTTGATTTTTTATATTTTGGCTAGACGTCATGGAGCTTACGACTCACTCGTTCCCCCTTATGTCACCCTGTCATCCTATTAACCCCCTCCCTTATCCCGTGACGTAATGTATGGATGGCTGAATAAGTACAACCTGAATTATTCTGGTTGCTTTACTTGGACCTCTTTTTATCCACAAGCAAGTTGTGTTTATATTAGGTTACCAAAAAATTGATGAATAAATATCGTTTAGAAATGTTTATGTGTATTATTTGGCTACAACCATGCTGTTGGGGTTACGGGGATGATAATTAAAACCTCCCGTAGCGAGTGCTGCTACTACACTGATTTATTTGATATAATAAAGAGTCACATGTATGAAAGTGCGCGCGTTGCACTTTCGAATATATGAGTACGTTCCGTACATTCTCCCGACTTAAATAAAGAAGAAACGAAAAGAAAAGTATGTTAAATGAAAGTTAAAAATTCTGTTCATCTTTAGAAATTGCGTGGGGTTACAATGGGTGACGTAGAAGTTTCTTTATCGACACTTATCACTGATTGCACTTTGCACAACGTATTCATTTCGAACGCCTCTGTTTCCGCCGCTGTCCTCTCGCCGCCGCCTTCGCCGCTGTCGAGGGGCCGCGCGCCCTGCTCGGTGATAGAAGCTCGAGGATATCGCCTTCTGATATATTTATATGCCAAGATGCCACCTACCACAATGAATATCGTCACTATGATGTATGTGGTAGCATAGTGGTGGACATCGTGGATGTTCAACTGGGCGGAAGACTGGTCCTTTAGGTTTGTTATCTGATCTCTCAGCTGTTTCCATATTATATTTCTATCTTCTATATCTTTAAAGTCGTCCGATGTATTGATAAACTTATTGAGATAAGACACTTCTGGGGCTTCGATATAAGGTTTTATATGTAATTCCTGTAAAAACTTATTATGGGAATAAATGCTGTAGGAATCTGATTTCAAGGTACAACCTTCTTGTAGGTATATTATACCACTTTCCTTTAGAGTCAACATTTTAATCTCTGATGTGCAAAATATTCTTAACCTGCATTCCTCGCAGCAGGAATAGAACCAGGAGTTTGGATTGTGTAACTTGTGCCATTGATCTCTACAATTAACGACGTCATGATGGCACACGGGTTCTCTGCTCACCGGTTTTAAATCGCACAGAGATCGTTTTATTTTTAAGTTATAAATAGGTTTATCTATGGAGCATATTAGTTTATAATTTCTAGAAATATGAACGCAGGACGAAATGTCGCTGTCTGATAAGAGTAGCGCAGTGTCCTTTTGAATATTATAAGCAATATAAGGAAGTGTTGATATTATGTAGCTGTGAGTGTCGTCTTTTTTATGAGGGATGGTGATAATATTATCTAATTCATATTTTTCAGAGCAAAGAAGAGGAATTTTTATTTCTATTATAAAGTAATCGTTGTGGATTCTCGCAGAAGCTTTCATGATTTTGTACAAGTCTGCAAGAGAAGACATCTCTACTGGTACTACCGTGTCTCCTCGTAGATGGCTGGAGATGATACTGATTTGTCGTTCCAGCTGTTCAGGTGGGAGCAAGTGCATGCTAACTCTACCTTGGCTGATGTCGGTGACAGTATCTATCAAGGTCTGTTGAATACGTCGAAGACTGGATACAATTATACTCGCTGCCAACGCTGATGACATGATGATCTGACCATTCTTATTGTCCAAACGTACTTGGTTTAGTTCCGCAGAGACATTTCGGAGATGTTGATTTATATAAGCAAATTGTTTGTTCATGATGTCCTCATTACGTTTTAAGATATTGTATTCTACTTCCAAAACTGAAGTTTGGTTTTTAAGAAGTTCTTGAAGATGGTTTTCGTTCTGTGCAATTCGTTTAATGTCTTGATTATATTGTTCTGCAAACCTCTCATCTAAAACTCCAAACAATGTGTTAGCTACATACCCTATACCATTAATCAATCCACGTCTATGTCTATTCGAATGTTGATGCTTAAGAATTACGTTATAGTGCTCAATTTCCTTTACTTCGTGACTTAACTGCAATATGACGTTTCCATACTGCACTCCTATACCTTCACTCGTTTCGCGTAAATGATCAACGTAATTATGTAGATCTAAAATACCTCGCCAGTAAGTAGACATGTTATAAAAAACTACCAGCTTCCAGTCATCTCTTATAAGTTGCAAATCAGAAATTTTATCAAAATAAAATCCTTGACTCGTTTCAATCGGCGTTATATTAAAAGGCTTTGATTGTTGTTGCAAGCTACCCGATATGAATGTGAACAATAACAAAGTTGATAAGAAAAGGCTTTTAAGTTTAGCGATTCTACGCGGCCGCGCGCGATTGTTTACATTAGCCCGAGAACCCGATGTTGATAATAATTGTTCATTAGATTCATCGTGTTGCGTCGACTGTTTTAAGTCATAAGGCTCGTTAGACACGGGTAACAGTACAAGTTTATTGACGGGACGTTGAATTATATTTTTGCATGTTTTTAGAGTAACGACCCTAACGTAACCATCCTTCCCGGGATGAAGTTCCTGAATTCTACCTAGGGCCCACCTACCCGGTGGCTGATTTTCGTCTTTGACAAGGACTACATCATCTACATTGAGGTTTTGGCATGGTTTTCTCCACTTAGTTCTGGCTTGCAGCTGCTGAAGATACTCGGATGACCATCTTTTCCAGAAGGTTTTCATCATGGATTGGACCAATTGCCATCTTGAATGATAGGTAAGTGCGTGCTGTTCCGTATGTGGCCTTGAAAGAAGGGGTCCTCCTATCAAGAAATGCCCTGGTGATAAATAACCATCGTCCGGGTTTTCAGTCAGCTGACATAGAGGCCTCGTATTCAAGCAAGCCTCTATTTGACATAACAAAGTTGTAAATTCTTCATATGTCAATTTTTGATCACCCAAAATTCTTTTCAAATGATACTTTAGACTACGAACGGCTGCCTCCCACAGGCCCCCTGCATTGGGCCATGCTGGTGCATTATAGTGCCAATTAATGTTTAGATCCGCTGTATTACAATGAAATTCAGAGTTATTGATTAATTGAATTATTTCTTGATATTCTCTTTTCAATACTCGGTTAGCACCAACGAAGTTTGTCCCATTGTCAGAGTAAACATCACTCGGTGTTCCACGGCGAGAGCAAAAACGACGAAATGCTGCTATAAAGGCGGTGGTGCTCAAGTCCGACACTAATTCCAGATGAATAGCTTTAGTGGCGAAACAGATGAACACTGAAATGTACCCCTTAACCGTCTTGATCCCACGTCCCTTATTTGCTTTCAACTCTACATGTCCCGTGAAGTCTACACCAGTATGCGTGAATGGTCTCGATGGTGTAACTCGTGCACGAGGAAGGTCTGCCATGATCGGCTGTCGATTGTCATGATTAAATCTACGACATTTGACACACATTCTTATCTGCCGTTTAACAGTTCTGATCCCGCTTATTATCCAATACCTGTCACGGATATAAGCCAATGTCAGTCGAGGTCCACCGTGTAAAGTATTTAAGTGGGCCTGGTCAATGATCAAATCTGTAAGTCGACCCTTATTAGAGAGTATGATGGGGTGCTTTGCTGAGGAGCTCATGTGAGCGTTTGATAACCTTCCACCGACTCGTAGTAATCCATGTTCATCAATGTATGGATTTAAGCTGTAAATCCTACTGCTCGTGTGTACATGCCCTTTACGTGTAATGTTTTCGATATCGTCACAAAAGTCATGAGCTTGGACATCCCTAGCGATTAAACCTTGAGCTGCATTTAATTCTAATGACGTTAATGATATGCCACGCGGTTCCTTTTGTTTATCGCGTATTCGCCTAATGAAACGCGATATCCAGGCTACAATTCTTATTATCCGTATAAAAGAGCTGTGTTGATAAAGCAATTCACTTATAAAAGTATGTCCAATGTTACGATTTAAAGCTGAGTTTACATAGGCTTTTGTTTCAATTGTGGGAGGTTGATAAATTGCATCTTTCCTATCCTTCGGATCGAAATTATTTAACCATGCCGGTCCTTCCCACCACAACGAAAAGTCTGCCAGCTGCGCTGCTGTAAGACCTCTAGTGGCACAGTCTGCCGCATTTTCTTCCGACCGCACATGGTGCCAATGTGACGGCGGGATGATTCCACTTATCTTTTGCACCCTATTCGCAACGAAGGTCTTCCACCTCGTGCAATCGCCCTTCAACCATCCTAAGACTACCATGGAGTCAGTCCACGCATAAATAGTCGAATCACGTGATCCTATAGTTTCCTGGACCTTGGTCATTAATTGCGAAAGTAAAAGTGCGCCACACAACTCCAGCCGTGGCAGCGACACTTTCTTTGATAAAGGTGCTAACTTTGTCTTAGCGACAATCAGTTTCGATGTGTAATCGCCCTTATCTTGCTTGGTAACTAAGTATATAGCGCAAGCGTAAGCTTTGTCTGACGCGTCGCAAAATGCATGTAGCTGGTGTTTTGTTTCCGTGTTACCGATGTACCGCGGGATAGTTATTTTATTAATATGCTGTATGTCATGATTTAAACTAAGCCACTCATTTTGTATAACTTCTGATAACTGATCATCCCATGCTACACCTGAGGACCATGATTTCTGAAACAGTATCTTCGCTCGTATAGTAAGCGGTGATAGCCAGCCTAGTGGGTCAAAGAGCTTTGAAATTTGTGATAAAAGCTCCCGTTTTGTTATACCTTTACTGACGGCGCTAATCTGACTTGCGAAAACAAAATTATCGGATGACGGATTCCATTTTAGACCGAGAGTTTTTCTAGTTTCCGAACACTTAAACTCGTATGGGCTGTTTAACTGATTAGAAGGTAAATCTTTAAGCAGTTCCGGTTCGTTGCTAGACCAACGTCTTAAGTTCATACCAGCTCCCGAAAACATTGAAATAAGTTGTTGTAAAAGCTCTCTTGCATCTGGGATTGATTTTGCTCCGGTTAGTAAATCATCCATGAAGAATGATGATTTTGCTGCTGCTGCAGCTAAGGGATATTTTTGTTCATCGTCTTCAGCAAGCTGTTTGAGTGTCCTCATTGCCAAAAATGGAGCCGCATTGGTCCCTTGTGTGACAGTTGTCAAGTTATATGTGCAAAAGGCCTTATCAGGTGAATCCCTCCAAATGATTGATTGTAGGTGCTGATCACTATTTCGCACCATTATCATTCGAAACATTTTTTCAATATCAGCTGTTAGAACGTACTTGAATTTACGCCAATTTAAAATTAAAGTTAACAAATCTTTTTGTAAATTTGGACCGCAAAACATTAAATCATTAAGGCTTTTTCCGGAAGACGTTTTAGACGATGCATTGAAAACGACCCTTAACTTAGTAGTACTAGAGTCCATTTTCCAAACTCCGTGTTGCGGTAATATAACCGCGGTTTCATTTTCGTTGTTTACCGGATGCATGTGACCTAACGCTTGATAATCATAAATGAATTTTTTGTATTGCGCGGAAAATAAAGGTTCCCTAGACATTTGTTTTTCTAACTTAATAAACTGTGCTACAGCCTTTGCTTTTGAAGTCCCTAGTTCCTGCTCGAATCCAGGCTTCATTGGCAACCCTACTTCATACTTCCCTGACTCTAACCTACGTGTTGTATCCTTATAAAATTGTTCACAATACTGCTCGTCGCTAGTCATGTCAGTAGACGATTCAGATATGTCCTCGATTTCCCAATATTTAGAAATCTCATCTAGATTGTTCAACACTGCAAAACAATTATATTTTTTAACATTGCCCGATAATATCCAACCTAACTTGGTCTGTTGAGCAATAGGAGCTTGAGACGGACCCTTGATTAATCCGCTCATGATAATTTCAGAATAAACACTAGCATCTAAAAGTAAGTCGATCGGCCTTGATACGTTATAAGATGGGTCGGCCAACCTAAGATGCTGCAAATGAGGCCATGACCTTAGCTTAAAAGAGGAATTAGGTAAGTTATTGATAACTGTGGCCACTACTAACGCTTGAGTCTGCAGATGATAATCTCCATAGATCGATTGACAATCTAATGATACAATACCCTTACTCTGCTTTGAGATAGGACCTATGCCGGAGATTGATGCGTGATACTGACGTCGTTGCAACCCTAACAGCTGAGTAGCGTTCTCTGATATTAAAGATATTTGTGACCCTTGATCGAGTAGAGCCCTAAGAGTTATGTAATTCCCATTACGCGATAAAACATTTACCGTAATAGTAGTTAATAAAATTTCCTCATTATCGGCCGCAACATGATGAATATTATGCGTATTTTGCGAGTTCGTTTGCATTTTAGGCATTGTCACGCTAGTGCTAGGTATATTAGTATGATTTGATGAAGGTGATGACAATATAAAAGCGTCGTGAAGTAATGTATTATGATCCGCCTGACATTCCTTGCAACGTTTCGGAGAAATGCAATCGGCGTTATAATGATTATAAAGACAATTTGTACAATAATGAGCCTTAGTAACCGCTGCCAGTCGGCATGCCGGTGTCATGTTCTTAAATTTCTTACACATGAATAGATCATGACGCAGATGACAAAGCGGACAATTAATGGTATAAGTAGCTTTTGCTTGGAAATGTTTTTTCTGGAAATTTCCATTGTAGGGCTTGTTATTAGAGTTTACATTATTTTGAGGTTTATTGAATTTTCGATATGCAGGCTGCTGTGATAATGACCTGCCTGTCTGATGAACGATAGGTTCGAGTGCGATAAACTTGTTTTCGATGAACGACATAAATTCTTCCAGGGTTGGTAACTCCCGGGGTGCTTTTCGAGCTTCCTTGTAGTCACTATATGTGTCAGGGTCTAACTTCTTACAGAGTATATGAACTAACAATGGATCCCATGAGTTCGTATCAACACCGAGGTTATGTATGCTGTGAACACACTCAGTAGTCGTATCAAATAAGCGTTTCAATTCAAATGATGTTTGCTTCATAATATTAGGCTGATTTAAAAGGATCTCGATCTGATTAGAAAAAAGTGCCTGCGAATTGTTGTACCTATGGGTTAGAATTTGCCAAGCAGTATCGTAATTATCGGCAGAGATGTGCAAATGCTGTATCAACCGTTCAGCTTCTCCCTTGACCTTACCTTTCAGGTGTTGCATTTTCTGGGCCTTGGTGATACAACTGTTCTCGTGGATGGCCTCAGAGAATAGGTCAAAAAAAGTCGGCCATTGGCTATACTTGCCGCTAAACACAGGTATTTCCAGCTGCGGAGTAGATTGCTGTACATGCACCATGGATGATAATTTTTTATTCAGAGAGCGTTTCATTGCCTTATATGACGACTCCTGTGCTGAAAATTCTTCCTCGTACGATAGATCGCCACCTTGAAGGATGTTGTCTATTTTAACATGTAAATTCTCTATGACATTCCACTTACTGTTGATGCCGTGCAGCTCATCCTCCAACTCCCACTTTTCTGATATTTTGCTCACATCTAAGCTACTAATTTTCCTTGTCAATCCCCTAAAATGCGTTCTTTGTAAAACTAATAGCTCATCCACCTCACCGCTCGGTTGCGTCGCCTTCTCCTCCTTGCCACAAGAAGTGAGTAATAACCGAGTGGATAAATACATATCCTTTGTTTGTGTGTATATATTTTTAGTAAAATAATCGTAAGCTGCCTCTGGCTGCTCACTGATTTTATTATGGTTAAATTCGAACTCTCCCCAGAGAGCATCTAAAGATCCTAAGCGTTTTTTGATGTAATCGTTTGATTTACGGCTAGCAGGATCTTTATTAAAATTTGTTTTTATTTTAATAATGTTTTCTAATAACTCATTTTGGCGACTGAGTAGATCTTCCATTATTATTAATTATAAGGAACAGTCTTACTTGAATCTCCTGCCCGTGGTCGTGCGACGATGTTGTTGTTACTTGCCACTGATGATGATGATACTCAGCAGTCGGCTACAGCTAGCCGATCACTCTTGCCGCTGATGCTGCGACGATGCTTCACTTGCCACTACGCGTGGCGATGATAGGAAGAGCCAATCACGCGATATCACTCCAGATAGCTTGATTACGGACACCTGCTCTGGTTTGACCGCACTACCAGACCCGAAGCGCGCGCGAAGGTCTTGGTTTTATCCTTTTTTCTCGAAGGACCAAAAAACCGATGTTGGGGTTACGGGGATGATAATTAAAACCTCCCGTAGCGAGTGCTGCTACTACACTGATTTATTTGATATAATGACGAGTCACATGTATGAAAGTGCGCGCGTTGCACTTTTGAATATATGAGTACGTTCCGTACAGATATCTGACGATGACAGGTAACTGTCACTTACAGTTTGCCATTGATGGTACGGCGTTGGACAAAGACTTTTTTTTTTATTTACCACCATGCACCTTACCACTGAATATTACAGGGACAATTTAATAGATTCAAAAATTTATGAAAAGAATTGTGTGTCTACAACGATCTTGAGAATTTCGTCAAATTCAAAAATTCTTATTCCTTGATTTTCTACCTACGCCAAATGACTTAAGGACTAAGTTAAATTTATAATAAACGTAATATAGGACGGTTAAAGTCTAGTCTCGTGTTGAACATAACAGCAGTGACTTGTAAACGTGTCACGTGACCCGGGTCCCGCGGCGCGGGGCGCGGGGCGCGGGGAGCGGGGCGCGGGGCGCGCGGGGCGGGACTCATTCGCGCGCGGACGTGACGCGATGAGTTCTCATTTAAAACGGAAGAAATGGAACAGCGCAGCGTTCCTTTATGGCGGGAAAAATATTTCTGAAACAGAATTTTTAATTTTAGAACGCGTTCTAAAATATTTGTTATCCTATTGCGGGTTGCTCCGCGTCCGTGGAAATGTTGTCCCCATTTAATTTTTCAGAGGGAATCAGGATGAATTTTCATTTCATTTTAAAAATCCCCTCATTTGAGATGGACATATTGCATTTTAAATAAGGTGATGCTAATCTCAGAGCAAAAGCCATTTTCCAAATGGTACCACAAAAAAGCTTTCTACTTAATGTTTTTATTTTACGAATTGCCTTTAGGAAACGACCATGCGTCTAGGCAAAACTGTAGAAGATGTACACTGCGATGGAGCTGACACCGTTCGACCTTCTCAAAACCTGAAGGATCATATGTAGGTATGTGTCGTGTGTTTGTGGACTGCCATACACACGGGATAGCACCACCCCCGCACGTCCTGGGGGATCGTAGGAGGCGACGAAAGGACATACCAGGAGATGGGCAGCGGCGTCTTCCAGAGTACTTACCACATCTACTGCGGTCACCAACTCGCATTAGCCAAGCGCGGTGACTACGGCTAACACCTCCTAAATTGAATTAGGAGAGGCCTATGTCCAGCAGTGGACCAGTAAAAGGCTGATGGATGGATTTCTTCCTAGAACCACACTTATTTCTTCCTAGAACCTGCCAGTACCTAATCGTCGGCCAGTGCAAGTTCAGTCCCCACAAAAGTTGTGAACCGCCGCCATATTTAGCCGGCGAGCTGCGACCGTTAATATTGCAATGTTGTTGGCGCGGCGCTGCGCTAACTTGCTCAGAGCACCTGCGTTCACTTATGCAACGCGGCTCCAGCCGTGCTCCAAACTTGCTGAATGCGCTCCTGAGGGGAACACGTCACCAAGTTATTGCGTTACGAAACCACCTCCCAGCTCTTGCCCTGTTTACTCGGCGGAAATTCACGATGTAGAGGTTTTGATAAACGTTTTATTAGGTACCGGCGGAGCGCGCGCTTGACTGACATCAACTTTCCTGTTTTTGAGATTGTTTATGCCAGAATCATACTTTTGCAGCAATGCTTGCATTCCGCTAACGGTTCAATTGTGTCATTAACCGACTTATAATCCCCGAGAACGGGAAAAAACCGACTTCAATGTGTTTTATCATGGATGCCGTTATCAGAATTGGACCAAATTAATATGGGACCACACAGAAAGCCAGCTTTCATACAAAAAAGAATCATCAAAACCGGTTCATCCAGTCAACAGTTCTGAGATAACAAACATAAAGAAAAATAATCTATATCCCGAGAACGGGACAAAACCGACTTCCATGGTTTTATCATGGATTCCGTTGTCAGAACCAGACCAAATTAATATGGTACCATATGGAAAGCACCAGCTTTCAAACAAAAAAAGAATCGTCGAAATCGGTTCACCCAGTCAAAAGTTCCGAGGTAACAAACATAA
>DWOJ01000013.1:0-11483 GCA_018250935.1 Piruna pirus
GCTACCACCGAAGAGAACGATGCAGTAAGACTTTTAGAGAGAGATATTCCCATAGTAAGTTCCTCACCTTAGACGTAAAACTCATACATGGGTACTCCACCCCTCCACCAACCGGCATTGGAGCAGCGTGGTGGAGTAAGCTCTGGGCCTCCTAAGTTATGAGGAGAGATTCGTGGCCTGCAGTGGCCACTATTGGTTGTAGTCATATGAAATTTAGTAAGAAGATTGCTTGACACGAAGAAAACTCTGGGAAGGGTTCGAGTCGCCAAAATTTACGTGACGAATAAATATTTCGGGGTCTGGTTGTTACATAGCTATTGACCAGCATCGTGGAGGCCTTCGACCTAAATCCTTCTCATTTTAAGAGGAGACCTGAGACCTGCAGAGGGGCAGTAATGGGTTGCAGAAAGTCTGGTTTGCCACTAACCAAACCAAGGCCGTAGACTGGACCTCCACGGTAGTAATGTGTTAGCGATCCAGTGGCCCTGGGTTTTAGTGGATATTCCGGCATGTCAGCGAGCCCCATAAAGGTACCTTCCACTTTCCTTTTAGAATGGGGCAGGATGCGTAAGCGCATTATCCGGCGTTAAAAAAAGGGCGGTTAATTGGCACTAGTTAATTCCTTCTTAGTTAATAGAAACCTACCCAGTAGTGGACGGATGTTAAATTTTAGATTCAATTCCGGATTGCATACGAGGTTGTTAATTTATCAACCGACTTCAAAAAAAGGAGGAGGTTCTCAATTATACTGTATTTTTTATGTTTGTTACCTCAGAACTTTTGACTGGGTGAACCGATTTTGATGATTCTTTTTTTACTTGAAAGCTGGTGCTTTCCGTGTGGTTCCATATTAATTTGGTCCAGCTCTGATAACGGTATCCATGATAAAACCATGAAAGTCGGTTTTTTCGGGGCATAGATTATATTTATGAAGTAAGCCAGTTTCTGATTAGGTGGTATCGTTGCAGAGTGCGGGGTGCCGCTCCGGAGACACACGCGGCAGCCGCGGGAGAGGAACGCTGGTCAACTGCGCATCATCAAGGGCCGGGAGTCCAAGAGAGGGGCCTGGCCTTGGCAGGTACGGCTACCCATAGTGCACTGCACGGCAAAGGTGACAAAGGGTGATAAGTGACCCACAGCAGGCCGCGAGTCTCTTCCCAGAATACGAAGGTTTTACCACAAAATCACACTCAAGTTCAGACGCCTTTTAAATTTTTATGAGGGCTTAAAACAGATATACAAAATTTTATAGGTGTATGTACGTATATTTATATGAATGTATTTATTTGTGATATATTTTTATGGATATTTTTATGGAATTAAGGTAGCAAACGAGCTTACAGTTCCATCCGCTGCAGCCCATGAAATAATATGTGACTAACTTTGAACGGAACTGTACAATTTAATAGGCCTGGTATTAGTCCATGTTAATAAAAATATTAGTTGGTAAGTATTCGTTAGAAGTTATTATAGACTATAGGAGTCGACTGTTAGTTATCATGACTAGTCGTGTTAGACCGTGTTAGTGAAAGTAGCGTTGCTATTTGAAGACCAAGTCACCGGTAGACGTGTTATGGGCAGTTAGTTACCTACGCCCTTACGACCAGACCACAACATTAACTGGGAAAAAAGTACCACCGCGGACGATCCGTAAGTAGGTTCTACCACCTTTTTTGTGACGGGGCAAGTAAGTAGGCTCCGGGATCTCCGAGGAACGTACCGGTGACTTAGCGCAACGCCCAAAGGGTCCATCTCAGCTGCTTAGGCATGTTTGGCAGCCCGCAATAGCCTGCCGTCTTTTCAGAGTCGCAAAAATGATGCGGCCAAGACCCCTACCCTGACCGCCCACGACTCTAAGAGGTTCTACTACCTAGACTGAAAAAAAAGATAAGCAAATGTTTGAACACGCATACCCACTCGTAATAGCAGTACGGTCTATGAGGAGGCGCGCTTGCCTAGAAACAACCTATTTACTTTAACCTTGAAGAGGTCTAAACTGCAGTTGATGAATATATTGACTTCTTCCAGGTATCTCTGCAGCTGCTGCATCCCAACTACGGCCTCATTGGCCACTGGTGCGGCGGCGTGCTCATCCACCCGCTATGGCTGCTCACCACGGCGCACTGCATTCATAAGTAATCATCATCAATTAACACAGATACAATAAAAGTCTTCGGCAGATTCATGGAACGAATAAGTACTACTTACGCACAACAGGATATATAAGCTCCATGGGCAGATTGTTTAGTCATCGACAAAAAGTGTCAACTGTCAAGGCACATCGCTGAAGTTAAGCAATGATGGTTTTGTAGCCCTACCATTTAGGCATAGCATCGTCATTTGTCAAAAAGAATAGCGCATCTAGCAAGCTGTTTTCCCCTGACGTTAATGTGAACTAGTGTCTTATCCTGAACGCTGTTCTACGCTCGAGATATCGGTTGTATCCTGTACTTATCCTGTTTCTGTCTCCATCCATCCATCTTTTAGCCTTTGGTCGTTCATTGCTGGACGAAAACCTCCCTAAAATGCCATAAGGGAGTATTAACAGGGAGAGAAAGGACTCCAGGATGTCATCAATCTCCTCAAGGTGACCGATCCTGATGACATACCGACTTTCGTGGCGAAGAACTTAAGTAAGTTGCCGCCCGTCACGTTCGACCATGTCGATGTCACCAGGCTGCTGAAGGATATAACAACCCTGAAGGCAAGCATGGCGGAAGTAGTGTTGAAGCTGGAGGCCTCCCAAAACACCATCGACGAGCTACGGGCTGAAGTGGCGTCATTGCGCAATACTTCAGCAGTAAGTAGGTCACCGGAGGCCAATAACATCAACACGCGGCGTGGCGCGGCATGCAACTCGTCAACAAGTTTCGAGTCAGTGAAACTTGACACGACACCGGTTGCTGTCCCCGAACGCGTAAGCGGTGACGTATGTGTCGCCCGTCCCCCACCTCCCCCCGCTGAGGTGTCGCCTGGTGTCGTCATGTCTACTCCTCGACGTGACTACGCTGCAGCTGCCGCCCGCCAGCAACCCGAGAAGCGGACCAAGATGAGGACCGAGAGGGATAGCGGGAACCCCCGCAACGAACCCCCTCGTAGTGCTGCGCCCGTCGGTCAGACGGATAAAGACGGCTTCACTAAAGTTGAGCGAAAGAAGAGGAAGCCTCTTTGTCGCAACCAATGCGGCACAGCACCGACCGGACTGAACCACCTGCTTCGTCCCGCCGTCCCCGTGACACACCTCTACGTCTCGCGTCTCCACTTCACCACGAAGGCCTCTGACGTCGTGGAGTTTTTGGAGATTAAGACCAAGTTTCGTGTGCATGTCGAGAAGTTGGAAGCGCGTAACGCAGTGAACTTTAGTTCGTTTGTGGTGCGCGTACCAACCGAACACCTCTCGACCTTCATGAAGGAGGAGCTGTGGCCAAAGGGGGTCGTGTTCCGCAAGTTCCGCGGACGTCGACCACCTCCTAACGTCACCCGACCCGCGCTTCACGTCGCCGCGAAAACGTGACTCGTAGTTATAAGTTTATATAAATATGTATGTTAGTCTGTAAGGTATTTATGATATGGACCTATACACAATTGTGTTTGTTGTCTGAAATAAAGATTTATTATTATTATTATTATTATTATAAATTTATCCATTCTAGGAACTTTGTAAAAACCTCGACTATTAGCCAAGGTTGGAACTGGAAGGTACGGGGGGCGAAGCCCCTCGCCAAGAAAGACCAAACCAAGTCCATCCATTTTAGTTGGGCTTAGGTTAGGTTTGGTTAGGTCAAATTGAAAAACAAAAAAAAAATCGTTCTAATAAAAATGCTAATCGAAGTAGACGTAATCACAACTGTCACTCAAAAAGAACTCATTTGAAATCAAATTTAAATTTATGATCTTCACTACACAATCAGCAGGCACCGTATCTCTGTCAATTTTTTTTGTAATTATGAATTTTAATTGAGGTTTTTTCAAAGTTTTCAAAAACTTAATGGTATAAGTAACACCATTTTTTACATGAACATCTTCTATAAATCCTACATAATACACCCAGTTTTTTTTCTCATAGTACCTAACTAAGACACTATTATCAATGTTATAAAACACATTTTCCATTTCTTCTTGTACATGCATCAATTCTTCAACCGCAAATTCGTTTTTAGCATAATCCTTTTTTCCTATCATAATATTTTTTTCCATTGCATCCTCTTGAAATTCTTTCTTCTTTTCATCTATTTCTTCTTCCTTCTCTAATATAGTCCTCTTTTCTACCATTGTGATCTCCTTTGTAACATCATTTTGATCTATTGCCGTGCTTATTTCCATTTCATCAATTGTTGCTTTCACACGACATGATTCCGTCGAATTGTCATAAATTGTCTCACTGTCTCTTTGTGTATCTTGGTAGTTTTTGTCATTGATATTTATCGTTACATTGCCCTCATTCATTTTTTTCTGTGCTGCTTTCGTGTTTACTACAATATCCTCAATATTACTTTTGATTGTGTGTTTTTCGCACGATGTAGTTGGAACATGACAAATATTGTAACTTTTGTTCATTGTAATTTTATCTATTTTACTGAGTGACAGTGGGCCATAGTTCTTTAAATCAAAATATCTTCTATTTTCAGGAGTATTTCTTATTTCGGATAAAACAGTAACTTTTTTATGATTGTTTTTGAAAGACTTTTCTGTTTGATTGGTCATAACATAGCTTTCTTTTAACACATCATCCGTATCATTTTCATTCTCATCAGCTTCATCTTCGTTTTCAGGATCCCAAATGCTCACATCTGAATCGGCGTAAGTAATATCGGAATCGGTGCTAGTATCACTGCAAGCTACTCTTAATGGTCTCTTCCGTGATTTTTGAGTACGTCTTCTCTTGGTGGTGTTCTTTGTTGTTTCCTTTTTAATTTCATCATGTTTTCGCTTCTGTTTCTTCATCCTTAAGTTGTGTTCTTGTAACCCAAAACATTCGCATAGAAGTTCCTTGCAGAAACAAGCTATTTTTCTATAGTTTATAACGTGCTCTTTATCCGTCGTTATGATTTGGTGAATGTCCATGGTTTGTGGCACGGGAACTAAGCCTGTTAAGTCAAAATTTTGTTCTAGTGTGTTTACATCTTTGTCTGATATGTAAAAATACATAATTTTAGACTGGCATTTTTGTAGAACGTCGAAAGCAGTTTGTGCGTCGCTAATGTCTTCGCCATAAGTAACTTTTTTGTCTAACGTACGTTTCACTGCTCCGCCAATCCCATCTGCTGCACCTTTGCCGTGTGCAGATTCAAAGAACGTCCAAGTTGATTTTTTAAATCCTAGTTTTTTTACCATTTCCGACATCATATAAAAATTTCCTTTTTGCCGGTATTGGGTCGTGGGGCCGTCAGAAAAAAAGTGTATCATATTAACGTTTCTTAATGTAGATTTTATATATTCCAAGACTGGTGTTAAATGTGCCCATATAGCAGTTGGCCCATGATTGTTATTCGGTGATATCGTGCAAAAAGATTTTTCTTGAAGAATCTGTTCACTTTTGTAGTATATCACTCCAGTGTGCAATGTAAGCTGTTGTTTAGAAGCGCCGAAATGTGTCGCTTGTACTTCTTCGTTGGATTTACAAAGATAATTTTCGGAGAAATCGCAGTGAATAATACATTCATTGTCAGTTAATGTCTCTTTGCATGTTTTGTACATAAGAAATGCATGACGAATGTTGAAATGGTGTTTCTTGAACTTAAGAAGTTGATCAGAAAAAGAATTAAGCAGTGTTTCTAGTGTGCCTTGTATTAAGTCTTTAGTAGTTCGTTTTGTAACCTTTTTTTCATTTTCTTGATTATTGCTAGTTTTTATGTATTCATGGCTCTTTGTTACCCAGGCATTCCACGATACTATCATATCTTTATTAACGTTGGTCAAATCAAATGAAACAGTCACATTTTTACACGTTCTGCACTCATTGTACATGCATGTCTCATTTAATTTGTCACAGGTAATCATTGAAACCAACTGGTCTAGATCATCAGTTTTAAGAACTCCAAGAGTTTTGAGCTTATGAGCTAAAAATTTCAAATTTGCATGCTTGACACATGCACAAGTATTTCTATGTGTTAGTTTAGGATCTAAAATATAAAATGGTTTATACCTGGTGAAAGTTGTGTAAGAAGCCAAACCACCTTGTTCTTTATATTTCTTGTGTAGTTTTTCTAGAGAATCGAGTAAGTATCTGACCTGTTTTTTGTCTTTTTTATGTGTTTTGGTCTCTTTTTTTCCGGCAGTTATTCTGCTGTTATCATCTCTTTCAAGAAATGTTTCAATTTCTTTCGCCCTCTTCATCCTTTTCTTTTCCAGCGTTCTTTGTCTTTGCCTTATTCTTCCTTTCAGTCCTAAGCAAGAGGAGCCAAATTTAGTTTTTATCTTATATTTTTTAACGAGGTCATTATCAACCACATTTTTGAAAACAGCTTTTTCTAATTTTGTTTTTGTTTTAGAGTATTGATTTGACAATGATTCTTTTAAGACGTTTGCTTCGAAGATTGCCCTCTTTACCCTTTCTTTATCAGGACTAGGAATATTTGGAACAGTCTCTTGTATGAAACTTTCAGTTTTTGAGAATGGTGTTACTGCTTCTTTAATTCCTAAGCCTTTTATTTCTTCCAATTTCTTTTCCGCGTTATTCAGTAACTGTGTTAAGTTGCCTATTTTCTGTTTGTATCGATGTATAGCCTTTCTTTGAGTTTGTATAATTCGAGTCATCCTTTTAACTGTATTTTTCAGTACTACATTTTTTTTAGATAACAGATATCGAGCTCTTCTTTTTTCTTTTTGAATTATTCCATCGTCAGGTTTTGGTTCCTCTTTCTTAAAAAAATTCTCCTTTTGTTTTTGTTGTTGCCATCTTTTTCTTCTTAATATTTTTAAGTCTTCTGGTAGTTGATTAATTCTTTGGTAGTTTTTCTTGGTTCTTTCAGCGTTTTCTTTTTTTATCTTTTCCAGTTTTTTAGGATCTTCCCGCTTTAATTTTTCTCTGTATTTTCTTTGTCGTTCTGCTGGAGTCATTGGTGCCATTTTCCATTCTCTATAGACAAATAGACACGATTTGTAATATACTTAATATATGTAGGTACTTATTAAGGGATCGCCATTAATGACGTGCACACAAAACACTTTTTAACAGTATAAATAAAGCTTTATTATCCTTTGTATAACGTTACACAGTGTTACACACAGGATTGTGTAACGCTCAGCGTTACACAAAGTAGCAATAATTTATGGCGTCAACATAACCTCTAACACATTACAGAAAAATTTAAAAGGATTCACTTGTACGCTCATTTGTATTCTTTTACTATTAAACGAAACTACAATAATCAATAAAGTGTTTGTCACATTTAGATTTACTTACCTTTTAAATTCACGTTTCACAAATGAAAAAAAATAACGACAAAACAGTGGCACGTCGAGTTCAACTAAACGACACTGACAATAAAATGGCTGCGCTGTCATTTGATATGTTGGTAGTACCGTACAATATTGCCAAACTGAAAAAAGTTAAGAATGCGTTCAAAGTCACACGAATTTCCGTGATATTGTCGTTACACATACGAGTTACACAAAAGAGCAAAAAATGGGACATTTATTCAAATCCGAATTTCTAGCGTATTTATTTATAGTTTTACTATTCGTATTCATATTTGAATAAAACAGTATCTCAGCTAACGTACTCCACTCTAAAAGTTGTAACATTGAACAATAAAAGGCATTACTGGACACATTTTAAGACCATAAATTCCAGGGGGACAACATCATTTTGTATGGTAAGGCATAATGAGACAAATTTGGGTTTGCTATTACTTGTGAAACAGATACAATTAGAAGTCCAAATAAATTGAAAATTATCGGTAGAAGTATAAATAATAATAATTGGCAGGAAAATTTAATTTACTCGCTGCATATTTTTTACATTATAATTTTTTTGAGCAAGGACAATAATTTTAAGAAAATGTACAACAATTTTGAAAATGACTCAAATCTCGAATCCATATTGCTTATCACAGAATCAATCATGTCAAAAAAATCTGTTTCATACCATCTTTTAGCAGACAATGTAGGACGAACAAAAAAACAAAATTAATTTTTTTTTCGGGCAAGGCCTATAGCAGTGTGTATATACACACAATAATAATAACAGATCAATACAATGTTTAAATTAAATCATACTATGTCCAATAAGGTTAAATAAAATAAAATTATAAAAGATGTCAGAATTTAATTATCAATTTTATCTAATGACTGAACCTGCCCAATAAGGTTGCAAGGGACATCCAGACGTGATGCTATCATCTTTAGGATGCTGTTGGGGCTGCCTTGTAGTCTGTGCAGTAATGAAGCTACATTTTCCCGCCCTATGGCGAAAAAAAATAATGAAACATCCTTTTCTTTTTGGCTACCTACCCTTTTATTTTCAAAATCTTTTGGCAAATCATCAATGCTTTTCTCAATAAACTGCCGAGCGTCAAACAAGCGTTTTTCGAATCCAGAATATCGATATTCTTTTGATTCAGCACAAAACGCAAATGTTCCAAGTGTAACGCTTCAATGGACTTATACAGATTGCCATAATTTCTTAATAGAATGCGAGAGAGATTCTGTTTCTACCAATTCTCTTTACGCTACCTTTAATAATGTTCTTAAAACATTGCCTTTGTAAAAAAAATACCAAATGTAATTGGATTTAATGTGGTGCTATCATCTGGATTTTGTTCTCTTCGAACATGAACTATAAATTGAGCTACATCCGTGTCGACGTACAAAGCCCTACCAACTGTTGAAAATTGAGTGTGTATGGCATTATTTATTTTATTTACGTCGTTTTTAGTACCTATGTTGGAAAAATTACAAGATGGAGCATTTCTTTCTTATTGTCTGATTCAGTATATTCCATGACATGCGTAGTGCATGAGCACTCTGTATCATTTGGTTCTCTGTTGATCCCATCGCGTTTGTCTCTTTTAATTGTAGAATGTGCAGACAGCATATTCTATATTATTTATTTTATTTGGGTCGTTTTTTCCTTATTATGTTGGCATGATCAGAGAATGGAGCATTTACTTTCTTACTATCTGTTGAAGTAGGTATATTTGATTTCATGGTTCCCTGTTGTTCCCATCGCGTTTAAGTCTTTTTTAATTGAAGAATGTGCAGGTAGCACATTCTGTTTGCTGGGGTCCTTTTTAATACATCATTGTTTATTTTATTTGGGTTATTAGTTGGGTAAAGAATTTTTCTTTCTAATTGTTTCTTTTTTTACTCGTCCATTTCTCTATTCCTCTGTGAAATGAATATTTTTACACAAATACAAAATGTAGACACTTTTACATGTTTTTTGTTATCCTCAAAGTGTTCCTGGCATGCTTTTAATCCTTAATCGGATGCGAGCTCGTAAGTTAATCATAAATGTGGTTACTGTTAATTCTGCACAATTATACAAATAAGAAGTTCTCATGAATAAATATATATAATGTGTTATTCAGATCACTTTTGGGAATAAAATAAAAACTCTGTGTTGCTCTTAAACGAGAAACAACATTTCAAGATTATATTTCACTTTCTTTGATATAAACAATCTAATTTTAATCCACTGTAACTCAAAACAATTATTCTCTCAAAATTACTGACATTACCTCCATTTGACATTGACTTCTAATATGACGTCTCTAATTTGACGTTTTATAAATAAAAATGATAGAGTCCCGCGGAAATTCAAATTAATGGAGATTCAAATTAATCTTCATTTACATGTATATAAATATATTAATATAGGTACGAGTATATACTTTTTTTAGGTGGACAATATGTTGCCATTGTCTGGTAAAGGTTACAATTATTTTCAGATAGTGGCTATTATGTCGCCATTGAACGGTTAAAGAAAATAAACATTAAGATTTGTGGAGCGGCCTAGCTCTAACTGAATTGTTTCGGGGTGGTAGACCGGAATGGAAACTGCTAGCGGACTGTAATACTAGTTTATTGTAACGTCGGGTTACAACGAGGAGCGACGTTCGCTTGCGTTGGCTGTATGATCGTCACTGTCAGATGCCGGCTGACGGTGTGAGCTCCTCTCACCCTAGGCAGGTGCGGTGAGGCGGGGCGGGGCGGCGAAGCCACATGCTGCGTGCACGCGGGAGTAAGCCCGTCAATTTGTTAAAACAGTTTTATTATAGTATAAACTGAAAAATAACAGTAAAAATAAAATAAAATGTATTAGAGTACATTTTCAGCTAAGTGAAATTTTCGAAACCAGCCTTTTACACATAACGCGACCCCACAATGTGAACATTTTAATATTTGATCGTTTGCTCTCTTTTTTAGTAGGACAAAATTTACACCGTGTGTAGGTGCCTTGTGGCTCTGGGAAATGGATACCTACGCTTTGGAGGCGAACCTCATCCGGGACTCCAAAATTCCCGCCTTTCTTATTTTTAAAAATTATTTGCCGCTTTTTTGCTAGTAAAGTCTCCAATTAGCGATCTAGCAAGCCGTAATCGGAATTCTCTATGGGAAGAATCGCGTTGGGTGTGTTTAGTAAGGTAAATAATATATGAATTTATTATGGCGGCATCAAGTAGGAAGAAAAAGAGGCGCACCCAAAATTTACGCGATTTTCTGCCAGTGGGATAGGACGAACGAAAGTGATCGAAATGATCTACGCCACCCATATAATAAGTATAATCGGCTATGGCTTTGGGACAGAAAATGTCTTTTTTCGACCCATCCTTTTGTGTTCTCTTGATACTTGTGACATCAGTTGGATAATGTGCTGATGTAAGAACTGTAACTTCCTTCGTATCTAGCCACTTTATAGCTACCAATGGCTCACTTACCATGCTGCAAAACTCATTTTTAGACAATTTTTCCCTCTTATCTTTAGGTGTCTCTTTTATGAACATAGGTAAACCTTTTCTGATTTTTCTTACAGTCCCAATTGAGTAGATGCCATTATCATACAAAACGTCTATTATCTTGCAACTTGTGAAGAAATTATCAAAAGTAACTAATGAACCTCGTGGTACATTCTGGCATAAATTTGTTACTACTGTGAAACCTAATCCCGCATCATCTAACGTTTTAGTTTTTCCTGTGTATATTTCTAAGGAATATAAATATCCGGTTCGCGCATCACAACGTTCCCATAAGGTATGGTATACCCTCGTTTGATGGGTTTCATTGGCATATACTGCTTCATTGAAGATCGGCCCTTGAATTTGACCATACACTCGTCGACTGAGTAAACGCTCGATTCTTCAACTTGATCAATAAATATTTTATTCAGTTGGTCTATCATAGATCGTAATTTATGTAATCTATTAAAGTTTGCGCAGTGTTGTGGAACTTCGTTTTCATTATTGGCTACAACCCATGGTGGCCACTGCAGGCCACGGGTCTCTCCTCATTATTGAGGAGGCCTAGAGATTACTCCACCA
>DWOJ01000014.1:0-11410 GCA_018250935.1 Piruna pirus
TCTTAGTTGTTGCAGTACAATATTTTTAAACAAATTTAATTCCAAAGTTCTTTATTGAAAGTCTGATTAAGATTGAGAGAGGGTATTCGGATGGCGAGAAGTATGCACGTCATTGTAACTACATATTCGTGAAAATAATATAAATACGAGTCACTCCGTCTTTGTGTTTGATTATTTTTATAGACAGTACAGTCGTTCAGTGTATACAACGTTTGCAGTGATTTCAATTACGGTTAAATGGTATTAAACAGTAAAAATGTACGTGGAGAAGTGTGCGTGAAACAATTGTGACAGCTGGTATTTTGAAGCTGAGATATTGCTAAAGTACATTTAAATACAACCAAATTTGTAGTGGAGAGTAATTAATACATCATTGTGATTGTGAAATGTGAAAGAAAGTTTGGTTTCAACAAAAAAAAGAAATACTTTGGCCGACAGTATTATTGAACATATACACCAATCAGCGCCATCTCTCGGCGATAGACGTAAGCTAGCCCGCAAACAAGTGTTCATAATACCGATTTATTATGCCTACGAAGTGCTCCTACTGCAAAAAAAATATACGAACAGAAGGCGTTAGGTGCAATGGGTGCACATCGGTTTCACATCGACTATGCATATGTCCAAGTGGTAATTTACCTTCTAAAATTCTGTGTATAAATTGTGAAATCAAGGACAGCGGTTCTAATTCATATAACCCTAACCTGTCTAATGTTAAAGAGCAAGAAAGTACACTTGCGGGAGAAATGAAACTTCTTCGAGTTGAATTGTCTACGGTTGCAAAAGAAATGCTAAACTTCCGTTTGGAAGTAGCTAAATTAAACACAACGATAACAGATTTTAGCACACGATTGAATATTCTCGAAGACCGTGTATCACAGTTGGAAGAACGTCAACTGTATCAGCAAAATATTGTGGTAAACCAGCCGTCTCCCAGTCCCGTGGCCGAAACCTTAGCCGAAATAAGGGCTCTTATTAACCAACAGGAACAAGCTCAATTACAGAACGACCTTGTAATTATAGGCATAGAGGAGATAAGCGACGAAAATCCGATGCAAGTACTATCCTCGCTCAGTAGGGAGATCGGAGTGGTACTTGACCAAGGGGACGTTGTCAGCGTGAAGAGGTTAGGTGTACAGCGTGGCTCCAGTAGTAGCGACGGTAAGCTCCGGGCGCGCCCCCTCCTCGTGCGCCTGGTGCGGCGTGACACGCGGGACCAGCTGTTACGTGCTGCTCGCACTCGACGCACCGCCGCCAGTACGTCCAATCTAGTCACAGGTTTCTCAGGTACCACACACCATCGGTTTTTTATCAACGAGAGATTAACGAAGATAAATAGATCTCTGTTCTACAAGATTCGGCAAGTCGGTCTCTCGAAGGGCTGGAAATTTACATGGATCCGTGATGGAAAAATTTATGCACGACGAGAGCCTGGATTACCAGCTCATCGAATACGAAACGAAAAAGATATTGATACCATTTTTGTATGAATTTACTAGCCAATAAGGAAATTTAATTTCGTAATGTTGTACAGTGGTAGTAGTAACACATTGGTATTACTTTGGTACCTACTAGCTAAGGTATTTCTCATATTAATACAGTATAATTGCCGACTAGATAATATTATTGTAGATTTAGTAGTTTTATTCTTTATTCTACTTGTACTATAAGTAATATTATAAGCAGAAACAGATGCTATTAAAGCATTGATGTTCTCACATAATAATTTTCAAGGTACCTACCGGCTAACATATATATATTTTTTTTCATATTTGTTCTTTTAATTATATTAAGTACATACCTACACAATACTCAATTATTTTATGAAATCCACTACTCACAATGACTGTAAAATGTAGACCCTTTATCTGCCATTTTCTTAATTAAATAATATATATAGTAATAATGATAATATTGTATAATAGCGGCGATAAGTCATAGTGGTAACATTTTCAACAATGAACGCTGTCACCGGAGCAGATAAATATGCCTGCCTGTAAGTTACCTTCCTTAAGTTACGTTTTTATTTTTTTCCTTTTATAGCTGTATTACAAACTGAAGAAATTTTACCTAGTATATGTATGTTTGTAGTCATTACAGTAAGAATTCACGATTTTATATTTGTTATCCTATAAAAAAAGTTTTGTTCAAAAGATGTTGTATTCATATTGTTTTGTTGTTGGCTTATTTATTTATATCTTTCTCATCATCCGAATACCGTCCCATCAGGCATCACTGAAAATCAGCGCTACGGCTTCACTGCCGTAGCATTATGCTGAGTTGATGACCTTTTTAGGGCATGGATGCAGCAATTTAGATGTATATATTTTTTTGTTTTATTTTCTATTTTAATGTAAATATGTGTATTTGATGTAAATTTATTTTGGACTAAAATGTTAAATTAATGCTGTATCTCTGTGTTCTGAATAAACTTTACTTTACTTTACTTTACTTTACTAATGTACCTATACCAAAATTAGTTAAGCACCATGTTATTCTTGTAACTTCGATTGCTACTAATTGATGGTATTGGTGTAACAGACAAATATGCAGACAAACAGACAGAACTTATAAAAATAAATAGATATGTCTGTGACATTTCTACAGCAACTACTCCAAGTGAAAATTTCAAAATATATTTAAAAAAACACGATTTCACATAAAAACAAACGAGCAAATGTCGCTCGCCCAGATACATAGATGCGATTCTGTTTTCCAAATAAGGATCGTTTTTAAATAAAGCAGTCGGGATGTCACCCATTTCGGCGTGCGTAAAAGGTGAATTAAATCAAGTTGGCACTACAATGATACAAAATGGTCACAGACATGTACCAAATTTGATCGTGTGGGGAATAAATTAAATGTGAACACAATCAAGGATTAAATTACTGCTTCATTCTGCCACCCACACGATCGCTGTTGTTGCGACACTTGCGACACCCAAGCGGAGCACGCTGCGGTATTGTATGTACTCGTAGGTACCTAACTTGTCTATATGGCTCTTAGGTACACGAAATCAAATATTGCATTTAAAAATTACAAAAATAGGAACTTGTTAAGGAAACGTTTCGATTGGCGTTGTATTTGGAATACGGAACATAAATAGTATGATAGGAAGAGGATCTATTATAAATTTTGCTTTACGCAAGAAATGCAAAATCTAACTTTAGAGATTTTTACAAAATTTTGCTTAACAACTAACTTCTTGCATATTTAACTCGATGAAATGCAAAATCAAACTTTTTCTTTTCTTTGCTACTTCAACAAACATTTTTACTGTTTTCATAACTCTTAAGGTGACCTTTATTAATACATATAACATGCGTCTTTCAGTGAAGTTCAGTGCTCTGGCTGAAAAAGAGTAGATATCTTCTTGTAACAATTGCACCGAAAACTGAAATTAACCAAAATATTAGATGACTCAGTATATTAGAAAGCCGATGTAATATTGAAGCACACTGTGCGGCTTGGCGACCGCATATAAATGCGCTGAGAGCAAATAAAACGGTGCTATAATTTCAAATCATACGGACAGAGAATGGGTGTGGACGGGACCCTCATTGTGTGGAAATGATGTAACCACTATTAAAAGTGTGGGCCGTATCCCTTGAATATTTCTTGCAACGAAGACGTCGTAGGGTCATATCGGTATTTTATATCTCGCTGGAGACAATAGCGTACGTTTCCAGCAAGAAAACTGGATCTGAACACTAAGTGGTTATGGACTCGCATTTCAAAATCAAGTCGATACTTCCTACCTTTACGTTCCATAAAGAGTGTTACGTATGTGAGAGTAGGTATATTGTTTGTTATTGAAACTAACTGTTTTAAATATTTGGTTTTAGTTTCGTTTTAAAATATGATCATAAAGGTGCTTTGATAGCAATTAAGAACACGTAGGGTAGAGATGTGAAGCAACAGTTTTATGAGAAACAGTCACAAGAAACACGGCCAATAAATCTGTACACTTAATGTAAAATAAAATAAAAAGTTTTACATTAAGTGTAAAGGTTTTACAGCATAATAATAAAAGCTTTTAAAATGAAAAGGGAGTGTCCTACAATATACAATAAAATATTTCGATAACAGATATAAAGTTCTCAATTTATATGGCTTACAACGACAGATTATTAAAATCCGTTTTATGTTTGTATATCATTAGCTCGTAATAAATAAACACGGACCAAGAAAATACGGGTAAAAAATGAGGCATCATTTATTATGTTCGTTAACTTAAACAACCTGCTCCCATTCGTGTCGATGAGATCTATTTTTAATGTGGAGTATAAATCGACTACATAAACTAATTAAGTAAACTAAACGAAACTTAAACGATATTCCTGAATTTCAACCACGTTTCAACCATGTGTGTATTCAAGCGAAAACCTCAAACAAATCTATTCCTCTTTACGACTCAGATGCGTAAAGGATTACGAGTATTTACGAGATACCATTATTGTTCTATTTACTTTCGGAGATATCCGAACGACAAATATATTCTACTCTTTAGTTAAAACTAAAAAGATAGTAGTATTTTCCGTTAGAATAGCATCAATGCGCGTGCATTGATGCTATCAGTTATTGATATGACAGGTTATGAATTTCGATTAATATATGTTTTTTTTATTTTTATTCACAACCAAATATCCTTCCAAATTCACCGAACTCGAAGGACAGTTGTACCCCCGTTAGGGATAATTTTATTCAGTTTCGTCTCGCTCTCATCTATAAAATTGCGGGATACTTTTGTCTCTGTCTGGCAGGCCTCGTCTGTTTTTGTAAGTCTCAGAAGTTCCGTGGACCATGCGACAGATGTGCGCATGGATGCGGCAGCTAACGAAGCGTGTTTCAATTGGGATAATCAATCAAATCTTTGATTGTTTGACCGGCGAGCGGATCTTTGGTTTTGAGCATCGTATTGAAGATTATCGAGAGGTGATCATTATACGCTTGTACATTAATATCAAGCACTCAAGTGTTATCTTCAACGTGCATCTATCAATGTAATCGATATACTTTCAATTTCAGCCTTTAATATTACGACATTTGATAACCTTCAATGCTCAATTTTATAATTAAATTTTATTTTAACGGACTATAGTACTAATGAGAAATAAAGAGCAATATTGTCAGACTCCGATTTATATCAATAAAGCAAAGGTGGACGTAATAATCATGTTTAACAAGTGTACGTCACACTCAGCGTCCGAGATACAATCAAGACACGAAACGCAATCAAAACGGAAATGCGTAGAATGCAGTCGATACAAAGACCGTTACAAAGCGATATCGACACCAAATCCGATAGCCGCAACGCGAATATTATCCAACCAATGTGCAATTGTACGAGCAGCGAAGGCGTAAAGACGAACGCAATGGTTATGTTTTGCTATGTATCTGATTTAAGTTCTGACGCGTCGTTTATTCTGCACTACGCTGAGATGGGATCAATTTTCTTCTCTATGCCTGTTTAATAACAGAAATACTTGTTAGTGTATTAGTACTTTTAGTAGAAATATAAATGCGATGTCTCTGTTAGGCGATTTAATTGCACGGTAGGTACACATACTTTTTCGAGGCGGTCTCTACAGTCAATATAGATGAAAACAACGATAGTACTCCACAAAATACACCAGAAAATCTATCTTCCAGCTAACGGTCCATTCTATAATTAAAACGAAACATTCCTCAGAATAGCGACCGATAGTACACTTGTTTATTCGAACCATTGCACTACTTTATGATCTTGATCGCTCGAATCTCAGGCTAATTCAATGCGTAGACCTTATTTGTGATTTCCGCAACGAGTAACAGTGTACTCGAGTGTACTTACTATCGATCTGAAACGTGAACAATGCCGATATCATTAGTTCGAATGTACAGTTGCACGGAACACCCGTTCGATCTCCGTTTGCAGCGTTTCCTTTGATCACAATCGACGAGATACCGTGACCCATATCAAATCGAATCATAACTCTAATCTCTCACGTCAACCCACTATTCAACGCGTTTATTTTCGAAAGTAAATGTGGAGCATTTTTTACGAGTGCGTTTACGACCGGGCTTAATTTAATCGCAGCAATGATTCAAAAGTATAAAATAAGAAGAGCAATTAAAGGGTTCATAACCGAGAGAGTAAATGGGCGCATTCTTACCAATATTTATATAGGCGGGCGAGCAAACAGTAGCGTTAAAAGCAAAGACATTCGTTTAATCCAAGACAAACAGGCTGAAAGAATTACACGAGAGGGACAAACGCCACGTCATGAGGCTCTCTCATTCCCCTGAGGGTAAACAGGAGAACAGCCCGCGGGAAGTGACGTAATCTCCAGCATAGAATGTAACCCGTTAAGGCGAAGCGCTACTTTACAAAATGTAAATGTCTTGCATTGGAATCAAATGTAAATCTGCATAATACCTACGCATGCATAATTGTTGCAATATTAGACGCGGTTGAGTACGGTATAATGTAGCATAATGTAAATAGGGTCCATTATCAAACTGTTTTACTTGTAATTTAAGTTCCATTCCAAAGTTTTGTTTTTGACACGCGGGTAAAATCCATGTATGTTATAAATGTTATACATTATTGAAATGCCATGGTAAATATAATGCTCATGTTGTGTCGTGGGTTTAAAGATAATCATTTGCAATTTGGTTATGTTAATGTACATTTAAAAGCTTGATGCAGCCGTGTGGCTTATTATCCTACTCTATACACTAACGATTTTGGTGGTTGATGATAGATGAATGACATGATGATTTCTTACAAAATAAGTTGGTGTAAAGTCCTATAAATAATCAAGACACAATACTGGTCGAAATGGCATCGATTAAGAGAGGCCTATGTCCAGCAGTGGACCACTAGAGGCTGTTACATAGATAGATAGGTAGATAAATAATCAAACTGACGATTAATTTTCAGAATAGGAAATCCTCAGTTGATAAGTTATTTTAGTAGATAGATAGATATGTATGAAAATAAAATAAAAAAAAGTTACTTTAACTATTTGATAAGGTAGTTGATAAACTGAGAAAAGCACAGCGGAAATTACACTCATAAATGTATAATTACCCACATGTTACAACTACTTAGCATGTCTTGTATGCACTATGCACCGTTAAACTTAATGATACTTGTTACGCGCATAACCGCTAAAGACCGTTCTTGTGTGGAAGATAAAGTTCTTTAGCACAAGTGTTCGTCGCCCCGCCTTAACATACTACCCGATCGTATTGTGAGACAGCGTCCGTACATGTGTGGTTTAAGCCCCTGTTACTTGAACTGAAATAAAATTACTGAAACGATCTTACCTTATCTGTGCCATGAAAATATTTTTATTCATTGCACTGCACTTTAAATGATTCAAGACGTAGTTGGAAAATACTGGAGGTCATAGCACATATGCGTCTAATAGATGAATTTATGTAAAAAATGTAGCCGCAGTGCTTACCTACACCTTTTTTGTAACAGGGGGGAAATCTTTACCTGGTCTATAGGGGTAGTACTAGGGATTTTTACTAACTGTATCCTCTTCGATAGACATTCAGCGAATGTAAGTATGCTTCGGAATGTCCGAAAAACGCACCGGTGCTCACCTTGTGCAACGCCCAAAGGACCCGTCCCAGGGAACCCTTGTCCCCATACCTCGCCTGCAAAAACTGACTAAGCAGATACGGCAGGATGATACCCTGCCGTCTTCCCGGTGTCTCGGTGGAAAAGGTACGACCAAGGCCCCTACTATCCTCTAAAGGCCCTTTCTCCCGGGACTATGGACTAGCACACGTATCTATGGAAAGTTTAAAAGTATCCCAATTTCATGATTGACGCAAATGTTACACGAATTGCGCACATCCCTGCGTCATAGTTTCATTAGGCATCTTAAATTAGCAGCAGTTTATGTAGGCAACATGTAGCAGACACTTTTACAGTTTATTTTGCCACTAATTGTGAATTCTCGGGGCTTGGCTAGGGTAAACTCAGATGTGAAATTAAAAGGGAACCGCAAGGGAAACGGCCCACAATGTGTGTGTATACTGTACAGCGATCGTTTGCGACTGCCACAACTGCGTATCTGTACCACAATAGATACACGATGTACTCCAGTGATTGCAGTAATATTAGTTTGTATAGATGTTACTATGTTTTTGCCTTTTTCACTTCCTTATCAATTTATAATAATATACTTAGTCAAACAAACTCAAGATTAATTTACCTACTTTACAACAATCCGCAAGCAAAAACGTATGATGGTGTATACTTTAGTAAGCGTATGCATATAGCACCTCTCTTCCACAACAACGAAAACATACAACAGCATACATACCATTACCAATAAGTTCTTGAAATAAAAGGACGACGGTCTATAAATAAGTCAAGCAGTTTATCAAAAAATATGATCCTTTAAAATATTACTAGAGCAACAGTACGCTGTAATAATGCTCAATGTAGATTAAACCGACTCGCATAAATTTTTAACATCTCCCCGCCGGCGATAACCTTCTTATCTTCGAGACGAGAAAGCGTATCGTAATGTCGGGCACCAGCCAACTTGTAGGAACTTAATTTATAGCCAATTAAGTTAGTGTTAAGCTAAACAAACTGACAGGAAGATAGCATAGTCTGTAGACTGTAAGCCTGGAAACTGGACTAGAACAACTCGAAACGTTACCACTCGATCTCCATAAATATTCCAACATGTCCTCTACGTAATATTTCCGATGACAACTACACCACCATTTGATTTATAGCAAGGTGCGCCATAGAAATTATAGCAGTGGCTGCTCTTGCCTCTTATTATTGCTTATTGAAACGACTACCAAATGAGGATTAATAAGGATTTATGTTTGCTGAAACAGAATAAGTAGTATTGATGTATCAATAGCGCTATTTCAAGATAAGGCGCAGCTGAATACAATTATGCTACTTTACGATTCACTTGTCCGTCGCTTTTGTGCTGTTCGTTTAAAATAAAATTCATTGACTAGAGTTCGTTATTATAAAATAATTCAAACTTATTAGTGGTTCTGATCGCAGGATTCAAGAAGAGGCGAGATTGTTTTAAAATAATATTACTTACGCGAAGTTTAAAATGTCAAAGTTCTGGAAATGGCGACTAAAACTGAACTAAAGAAGCCAGCCAGATGCCGCAGACAGTTGGTAACAACTGGTCCCAAGTCGCTTTATAAAAAGTTAGCTTTTAAAACGCAGCTATAAATCAATGAAGAGTTCAGAGGAAGTGGAAGCGTAAGTCGGATATTTACGGTGATGCTCGCTCTGCGCGATAAATCTACTGAATCCTCTTTGTACCTTATTTTATGGAAGTGCTAATCACTCGAAATGTCTACATTGATTTGTCCTCTGGAGGATGGACGAAGTTAAGTTTGTTTGATTTAAAAATGAACAACTTGTTTGCCACATCAATTTGCTAAATTGAAATTAACAGAGTGATTGACAACACAAAAGAACAATCGATACTTCAACCATTCGCGTTTTGAAGCATCACTACTTTCTTACAAAATCTCATATTGTTCTTCCTTTACTGGTAAAATCACCGAGACCGTTCCATTGTACACGTAATTACGTAAAGATAATAAAGGGAGGGTTAGAATTTTTTGTTGGATGAAATTGTTACGCTTCGATCAGTATCCAATTTACTTGAGCCCACCATCCGTACCTGAAACTGACGCTACCGCTGATGCATTGTCGCATGGTCACGCCCGCTTCAACGTAGTTTGTAATAGCGTCTTATTTGTGTACTTTCTAATTAAAATATCTTGAGAGTGGATATCTTGGACGTACGACAAAAAACGCTATCAAACTGACTTTGATGAAAATAAATTGGATTGAGTAAGAGACCTTTGACTCGCATTTAATAGATGTCAGATGTACTGATGAACGAATAACGGGGTATGGTGACTGTCGGGTACAGCGCATGGCTTCTAATGACGTTAAAAACAGAGGACTTTCTAACGAACTTGTGTGTAGTTTAAGACTGTACCTACTCTTTGTAAACGACTCGTTTATTGAGTAGATAAAACAAACATACTCGTAATTCTTCGTAACAGGTACAATCACTAACAAGAAAATGTCCTATGTTAAGGAAAATGATTGATTTCTATTGCTGTGTTTGTGAGATGAAAACAATAATAATGATACTTGGACTGTTCTTCATTTCGTACAACGAACAGAAGGAAAACTTCGATAGTTAGCGCTTGTATGTTTTATTCGACAACAAGTGTTGCCTTTTTGCTAGTTGTTGTTGTTTGCTAGTCTACTATTAGCAAACAACAACAACTAGCAATTGCTAGTTGTAATAACTAAGCAATAATAAAAATAAAATTCATTCTCCTCATCATCAAGCCATATAATCCGATATCTTTAAAAAAAGTTATACTGCATGATGTGCCCAGTCAAGCCCGGAAGTGTTCATGATGATTTATAAATAAAGAATTCATTAAACATGGAATTACTTCCAGTCCGATAGGAAACATCAAACGCGAAGAAATCTAAAATATCTTTAAAAGCGTAATCACGGCTACTTAAACAAAAAGCGACTTAAGAGCTTTGAATATTACTGTAATATCGGTAAAAAGTCACGTTAACATACCGGGCTGACTATCCACTTACAGTAAACGTTTAGTGCAGCAAAAACAAAAAGTGCTTGAGTAAACGTTCTTCTTACACATTTTTTTTCTGATCTACGAATATCTGAATAGGGCCTCTTATTGACTGAGTATTTTACTTTCAAATTTGGATAGCATAGAATATGCGTGGTTGGTATATTGCCTTATGTCACCTTTGTATGTGTCAAACAGCTGAAACACACACTAAATTAATAAAGTCATAGTCCTCAGCATCATCATTATCCGCCGATGGCCCACTACTACTTACAAGTTTCTTCTTAGAATGAGAAGGGCTAGGCCATTGTCTACCACAGTGGTCATGAGTGGGTTGGCGGACTTATGAATGACCATCAACTAAACGTACTCGTACATAGTTTTAATAATAAATTGTACTATTGCTGCAACATTTTCTCAAAATAATATTGGCCTTCAAAAACACTAAATGAAGAGGATATGCTATTTAAAGATACTGGCCATTTTTATAAAGAATTGCACACAGGACCCTTTCCACCGGAGTATTTGTATTCGGTCGAATTGAAATTAATACCACAAAATTCATGTCAGTAGATATTTCAAAGTACTCTAATCTTTATCTATCAGCTACTACACTGGTAGTGGACTACTTAACGTAGAAAGCTTTGAAATAAAAGCCGTAATATCGGCAGGAAAGCCGAGTTAACATACCGAGGGAACTAGCCACTTAGAAGCGTTTAGTACAAAAACAAAAGCGGCTACGCAAACATTGCACAGTCCTTACTTTGTACTTACATTATCTAGTCGCCTT
>DWOJ01000015.1:0-11295 GCA_018250935.1 Piruna pirus
TGTTGTGAACTTATTTATTTGTAACATCTTTTGTAAACCAACAGTAAACAATAAACGTTTTTCATTTCATTTCATTTTCATTTTCATTTCATTTCATTTCATTTTTGTTATCTGTGAAATTGCAAAAGAAATTGAAGGGAATCTGCGATACCTACGTGATAGATAGGAACAAAAAATAAAAAGTGGCTCAGGAGCTCAACTAAAGACTATGTGTAAGCATTCGCATTTGCTATAATTTTAAATCTTATGGTACTGAATCGACCACCTAAAACGCCACCACCAGCAGCGTCAGATGATATTACAACAAACATAGAAGAAAATAATGTTACAAAAAAAAACAATAAAATCATGTAACGATGATGAGGATAAAATGATCCAAAAGGATGGACGATTGTTGAAAAGGATGGACAATAGATTCCAGAACAGAGACAGTGTGTGGAGTGTTGTAGTTGACTCAGAATATAACTTTGCGTTGTCTCTGGTGGACAATTTAGAAGCGGTTTGAAGAAATATAAACAAATCTCAGATGATCCTCCCAATTATTCAGGCTATTACCCCGAAATATGACATCGCAATCGACTACGCATTCAACAAGTATCAATAATGATAGCCACATTATGTCTGAAAAAAGTTGTACGTAAGTTCTGTGATAGCGAATTCATAACAGAATATTTGAAGGCCGCAGCAGGCATTATGCCCTTCGCCAAGGAGGAGGAAGGAAGTGTAGTGACATCATATTATGTACGTAACCCGAGACGACTTGCACCTAGCGCTCACCTCTCGCGGGCAGTCGTCTCCAGCACATTGCACGTGCGTACGTTATATTGTGTATCTTCCGAAGTAATAAACGTGTCGAATAAAGAACATTTTTTATTTGTTGACTCGATGCAGGTACGATTAAGACCTCGCCACGTAACCTGTACATTAGTGACCCCGATAAGAATTGAACAGTTTTAGTAAATCGCGAGTGAGAAAGTTTTAATCATGAATCAGGAATATCAGCAAGCGCCAATGCCTACGCCCGTGCCCCCTCCCGGACCTGCCTCGGTGAAGCATTCACAGATCACCGTGTCGTCCCGGATACCAGAATTTTGGACGGACTGTGGTTTGTGCAGTTTGAGGCCGTTGTGGCGAACCAGAAGCTCGGCGATGAGGCCAAATACAATCACTGACCTTCTGCTCCAGCCCCCGAGTAAAGAGAAGTACACGGTTCTGAAGGACAGACTACTGACGGTATACGAAGAGTTATAAAATCGCCAAATTTATTAGCTAATTGGCGAAATGGACTTGGGCGACCAGAAGCCGTCTCAGCTGCTTCGTAGGATGCGTGACCTTGCGAGAGGAAAGGTACCTGACGAGACGCTGCGTATATTGTGGCAAGGCCATTTGCCACCAGCGGCACGTGCTGTACTCGCGGTCACGGACACTCAGGAGTTGGAGAACCTGGCTTGCATTGCGGATAAGGTGCTGGAGACGACTCGGCCTGCGCATGTTAACGAGGTGGCGCAGATCTCAGGTAATAAAATCCTCGATGAAATTGCAAAAATAGGAAGAAGGCTAGAAGCCTTGGAGCGATCCAGGCCAAGGCAAAGGTATGGGAGCAGCAACCGGTCGCAATCACGTGGCCGTAGCCAGTCACGCCAGAGCCCTCGATTTGAGCGACAGAAGCTGTGCTTCTATCACTCCAGATTCAAGGCCAGAGCGCATAAGTGCGTAAAACCCTGCGACTGGGTGGTCCCAGCAGTACCGGAAAACTAAGTGGTGTGCAGCCAGCGGCGGATGTCTGTACACTACTACCATCCCACCGCCTCAGTGTGACAGACCTCAACAGCGGATTGCGATTCCTGGTGGACACTGGTGCCAACGTTTCAGTAATTCCGTATAAAAATAAACTATTTGGTGATAATAAGTGCTCAGAATATAAACTTTACGCGGCGAACGGTTCACAAATCAAAACATACGGTACGAAAACATTAATTCTAAATTTAAAATTAAGGAGACCATATAGGTGGACTTTCATAATAGCTGATGTTAGGCAACCAATTATAGGAGCCGATTTCTTAAAACATAATAAATTGTTAGTGGACTTAAGTGAACGGAAACTAATTGACAAGGTTACCAACTTAAGTGTAGTAGTGCCGTTAGTTAATCACCAGGAACCGCCTATTCACACAGTGGACTGCGATCACCCGTATTACGATCTTCTACGTAAGTACCCGGACATCACCAAGCCGATGTCGTTCAAGGAGCCCACGAGCCATGGCGTATATCATCACATCGAAACTACAGGTCCGCCAGTATTCGCTCGAGCCAGACCTCTTCCGCCAGACCGATACAATAAGGTACGTGAGGAATTTCGCATAATGCAGGAACTTGGCATATGTCGACCGTCAAAGTCAGCATGGGCCAGTCCTTTACATGTAGTGCCGAAGAAGAATGGTGATATACGGCCGTGTGGTGATTATCGACGACTCAATGCAATCACCAAGCCGGACCGCTATCCAATACCACGGCTACAAGATTTTACTTATTTGCTCGCTGGAAAACAAATTTTTACTAGGTTAGATGTTAATAGAGCTTACCACTGCATTGAAGTAGCACCTGATGATGTGGAAAAGACTGCCATCATCACACAATTTGGTCTATTTGAATTTAATCGTATGGGATTCGGTTTGAAAAACAGTTCACAAACCTATCAGCGCTTCATGAATACGACTGTTTTGCAAGGTTTAAATTTCTTATTTTGTTATATTGATGACGTCATAATCGCTAGTTCTATGGAAGATCATAGGAATCACCTAGAACAAGTCTTTGAACGTTTTAATAAGTATGGTATATCTATTAATATATCCAAATGTTGTTTTGGACAGCAAAAACTAGAATTTTTAGGCTATGAAGTCTCTCCAGATGGCATACGCCCCCTGGAAGATAAGGTACGAGCAATTAAAACATTTCCCAAACCGCAAACTGTTGATGAACTGCGTAGATTTCTGGGAATGGTAAATTTTTATCGTAGTCATCTTCCACAAGCAGCATCACACCAAGCAGAGTTAAATAAATATTTGCATGGTGCGAAGAAGAGAGATAAAACGGTCATACAATGGACAGAGACAGCAAATAGGGCATTTGAACAATGTAAAAGTAGCCTACAACGCGCATGCACATTGTTCCATCCGGTAGCGGATGCACCGCTAGCACTTTGTTGCGACGCCTCGGACACCTGCGTCGGTGCCGTGTTACAACAACACGTTGATAATTCATGGAAGCCCATTGCATATTATTCTAAAGCTTTGTCCACAGTACAGCAAAAATACTCAACTTATGACCGCGAACTTTTAGCTATTTTCATGTCTATTAAACACTTTAGAAACCTACATGAGGGACGTCCGTTAATTATTTATACTGATCATAAACCATTAGTTTATGCTTTTTCAAAAATTTCTACAAATAATGAGTCCCCCAGACGCACTAGACAGTTAATGTTTATTAGTGAATTCACTACCGACATTCGTCATATAGATGGTTCTAATAATATTGTAGCCGATGCCTTATCGCGCGTAGAGACAGTAGTGTGTCCAACAACAATCGATTATGCTGCGCTAGCAGAAGCGCAATCGCACGATGAATACGTGACACGAGGATCGCATGACAGTATTCAATTGAAAGGTGTCTATGTACCTAACTGTGATAAAGCAATATACTGTGATTTTTCAAACGAGCATGTTCGACCATACCTGCCTGAATCTTTTCGTCGAATTGCATTCAATAGCATTCACGATTTAAGTCATCCCGGCATACGTACTACACGTAAAATGGTCAGTCAAAAATTCTTTTGGCCCGGTATGAATCGAGACATAGGTCTTTGGGCTAAAACGTGTGTTAAATGTCAACGAACCAAGGTACAGCGGCACACAGTATCTCACTTGCAGGAATTTCCCGCATGTGGCCGATTTGAGCATATACATGTAGACCTTGTTGGCCCTTTACCTACTTCGTCGCAAGGTTATAGGTATTGCGTAACGATAATAGATAGATGTACGAAATGGCCTGAGGCATTCCCGGTCATTGACCAGACTGCAGATACTGTAGCACGCGTTATATATGAAGGTTGGATTACTCGTTTTGGTTGTCCACATAGGTTGACTAGTGACCAGGGTAGGCAATTCGAGAGCTCATTGTTTACTCGCCTGATGCACTACATGGGAGTAGACAAAATACGTACCACTCCGTATCACCCACAGAGCAACGGAACTGTTGAGCGGTGGCACCGATCATTCAAAGTGGCAATCGCCGCTCGCTTGGATTCCACTTCGTGGACAGATGAGTTGCCCACTGCAATGCTAGGGTTACGTGCAGCAATTAAGTTGGACTATGGTTTCAGTCCAGCAGAGATGGTATACGGTCACGCTCTCAGACTACCTGGAGATTTTTTCGATTGTACTAGTAACGAGAGTGTATGTAGTCCAGAAACTTTGGTAGAGAAAATTCGTAACACAATTAAGAAAATTAAACCAATTGCAAAAAGTCACAGTAATTCGCGTTCTATGTTTATTCATCCCGACCTTTTGTCAAGCGAATATGTCTTTGTCAGAAATGATACCATACGTAAATCTTTTCAACCCACATACAATGGCCCGTATCGTGTCATAAAAAGAGGTGATAAGGTTTATACAATACAAATCAATGACAGAAGAGCAAACATCTCAGTAGATCGCCTTAAACCAGCTTATCTATTAGCAAATGATAACGGAGCTAGCCCTCAGAGAAGCACCTCGTGCCCTGTACCGCTAGATGAAGGTACAGGTGGGAGCTCCGATACATCCCATCATATCGGTCCTCAGAGAGGTTCATCGAACCCTGAACCAGCAGACCATGGTACAGTTGGATCCGATAGGGATGTACCCAAAATTACTAGAAGTGGTCGAGTAATAAAAAGACCAATACGTTTTATGTAGTTATAAGCATATTTTTTATTTTTTTATTTACCTACTTAGTTTTATACAATTTAATTAACCTTTTATTTTTTATATACATTTTCTACATTTTAATTTTTGTAACCAATTTTTTTTTCATTTTAAGAGCATTTTAATGTTCATATAATATAATTTTTCTATATAATATAATTTTAGAAGATACTTATACAAATCATTTTGAAAATATATTTTTAGAAATAAACTTTATACAATTTATACTTTTTAAACTTTGTACGCATTACTGATACTTTGATGTATGCTTGCAGTAATTAATCTTTGTTAACATAATATTACTTTATACTTCTTTTACCTACTGTACCAACTTAATCTATGCCAGTTTTGTGCCTACAAGCTACTTAAAGTATGAAAGCTGTCTATGATAAATGTACCTACTGTATTCGTTATTCTTTGACGAGGTATCAGGTTTAATAACTTTGTTATTGTAAATGCACTTTGAACTGCAATGAGTATGATAGTAGGTAATGTAATTTAACGCTGACACATGTCAAAAATTTGCATGGATACATACCTAACATGTAAACGAAAACTTATTACGAAATAGTATTATTGGTAAATTGCAATTGATTTTCTTTCCAAATTTAATCAGTACGTCTGTAGTAGTCTTACATAATGGGCAAATCAGTGAGCAAGGAACAAGTCGTGATTGCCCAAAGTGGAGCCAATGTTGGTGAAGTGGATACCTATATGTCCACACAAAACATATTGCTAATAGCCATAACAGCAATGCTGTTGGCTATAGTGTTTTATTTCATATACAGACGATTCAAATGCCATATAAAAAGGTGGCTGCGACAGCAGATAGTGGGAAGCACGAGTCTTCCCCACAGCATGGTGCTGAGCGGCATGTCCGCGCCGCCGGCCGGCATGCAGGTGCAGCAGCCCGCGCCCGCGCCCGCGCCGCATGGCGTTGCGTACGCGGCACCCGCCGCGCATAGGAGCGTGGTATAAACAGTTTAAACAGTGCGTAATAAGATTTCGTAATAGTCGTGTTAGTAATCCATGGTTCCTTAAAAATGTAAATGATTCTGTGTTAGAATATAAGGTTTAGATTAATTTTAAAATTTCAAAAATTTTTATGTAAAAAAAATTTTTTTAAGTAAGAAGGGGTGTGGTTGTAGCTACATAATATGAATGTAACCTGAGACGACTTGACCTAGCGCTTACCCCTCGCGGGCAGTCGTCTCCAGCGCATCGCGCGTACGAACGTTGTATTGTACTGATAAATAATAAACGCGTCGGTTCCAAAACATCTTTCATTTTAGTAAATCGATGCAGGTGCGATACCTACAAGGACCTTACACCACGTAACCTGCACATTGGTGACCCCGATAAGAATTGAACAGTGAAAATAGTATATCGCCAGTGAAAAAGTTTTAGTTTAATAGTAAATAGTAAATCGCGAGTGAAAAATTAATCATGAATCCGGACTATCAGCTAGCGCCCACGCCTACGCCTACGCCCGTGCCCGTCTCCGGACCTGCCTCGGTGGAGCTTTCGCAGATTACCGTGTCGTCCCGGATACCGGAATTTTGGACGGACGCGCCGCGACTGTGGTTTGTGCAGTTCGAGGCCGTTGTGGCGAACCAGAAGCTCTCGGTATATAAATAAACTCTCACCTTTATGTCGATATCGCCTCCGAGTAAAGTCGGCACCGCTTCGACACGCTATACCGTTGAAATGTGCACGAGATCAATAGTATAATTTAATTATTAGGTAGACGTGTACCGACTTCTTTTGATCGACTAGACGACTCGACTATGTATCGATGTATCGATTTATACGAACTATCAATTGAATTGTAGTGACTCCGAAAAATAGTATGATAGGTATACTCACTCAGTCCTACATAAGCTGTCTAATCGGTCAAAAAATCGGTACATCTCTAATTCATGTTGCGAATCATACAGATTACGTCACCCACCGTGGATGAATGGATTGTGTCTGGATAATTTATAAAATAGTTTTTATGTTCATGTTGTTATTTCTGTTTCTGTTATCAACTTGCTACCGAAATATTATTATTAATTAGAATTTAGGTGGCAGTTACTTTTTTTTAATTGAGTGTCAGTTTTTGTGTAGCATTAAACACACAAGCTCTTCATTATATAATATCTTTACGTTTATCTTTTTATGTATAAGCTTTAAAATAAGTCTGCATTTAAAATCTCCGATATGTTCTTACTATTTTAAAACTACATACTGGCCTGTTAATTTATTTTAAATGGTATAAAAATTATAAAGAGGCAGAAACTACATTATATTAAACTTATCGACAATCATTCATCATCTCTGTCTTTTATATAATAATAATAAGTAATAGTATTTATATCGGTATTGATAATAATCGCGTATTTATACACAAAGTATTTTTCAAAAACTTGTTGTCATTAAAACCTTAAGAGGTTAAACCTAAAGAATGTATTGAGTAATTAAACAAATTTGAATGTCAATGAACGTTTGAATGTAAAGGAACTAAGGAGACATTAAGAAAAAAAATCATCTTTTGATTACTCTTTACTGTTTAAAATATATTCGCATTTTGCGGCTACAATAATGAAATTGTGATTCAATATTAGTATATCGTTTTTAGACATGTGTATATCGATAATATTCATCAAAACATCATTCCATTTTTAACTATACATTATACCATATTAATGACTTTATTGTGTAGGTACTAATATTAATTTATAATATTCTTTTATATCAAACTTCCTTTCAATAGTACGATAATTTTATTTTATTTCAATAATATACTTTTGTAACCCCCTAAGATTTATAGCATGTAGGTGTTAAACTCGAATTCAAATGAAAATATTTAGATCCACCATAATGTTATCAACAAGAGATTACATTTTACACGTAAGTTGTAGAAAACAATAATTAAATATTAATAAATCCAATTTTTACAGGTCCTAACGTAGGAGCGTTAAGAGTTAGGGCCATATATCACTATATTATGTACAAATTTATACTGCGTGTTATTGCTACGGATAACAATTTTGTTATACACACCTGGTTTCCCCTGTACGAACACTTTATTATATTCCCGCGACTGTTAAAATTGCGCCGTAGTAGTCTAAGGATTGACTGAAGTGGCACTGAGTAAGCCTTATTGTTATAATATTTAAGACTCATTTAGCTTGCGCTCGGCTGTCTCTATTAAAACCACAGAACTAATATAATTTATCCATTGGATCGTCTGTGCAGGGTTATTGAGCGTGCATTTCGTCAATTAGTCTGGTACTGAATTGGCGCATTGGGAACCACGTATTGAAGCTAAAATCATAATTGTGACATTTCCATTTTTTTAATTTCAAACATGTTTACTTTGAATCTAAATTAAATATTTTTATAAGATTTCGACCACATAATTATGAATTTAGCTTGAGATAACAAGAATGGTATAGAAGCGAATGGAACCAAGCCAGGTATTAGTCGATTGTACGGGAAATAATGTCTAAATATCAAAAATTACTCTCACCACTGTTTTATACTTTTTGAAACTGGCCACATTTAGACTTATCCTGGGGTATCTATTCTTGAATCGCTCTCCGTGCGTCGAGCGTTCGATTGCGAGTAAATTTTTGTTTTATAACCGCCATATTTTTGAGTGACTCGATTGCAACGAGTGGTATCAAACACGTTGGGCGGGGCGAGTGATGAAATAAAAAATTTGGAACTGCCGCTATCGAACGACAATGACCCTTAATCGCATGCTCGACTCGCGGCGAGCAATTTAAAAATAGAGCTCCAGACCCGCTTTCGATTCACGTTTAGTTAACACTTAGCCATAATTTTCTTCACGTATAGAATCCTACACCTAGCCTACACACTAGGAAATAGCAATATGTTTCTATGGACACTCTTGTACTTGCAATGTTTGTTTCTCTCCTTGTTTTCCTAATTTGTGTGCATAGAGTGCCAAAGGAGTTGCATCGACGCCTGAACTGACCGCCGAGGTTGCCGCTGTGCGAGAGTGTGTGTGTGTGCGTGCGTACAATTGATTATGTATGTGTGTAAATGAAAGACAGGATGAGATTCGACTGTGAACGCTCGTGTAACTGAGAACACCCTATGTATACACTATTTATTTTTCTGTACATAATAACTTTCTACTATATGTCCAGTGGCTAAGAATTTACTGTAAAATGATAAAAACTCATTTGTACATTTGTTAAAGAGTCCGCCGGCCGGCCTCCGCGTGACGAATTATAAAAACTGGATACGTCGTGCCATTAGCAAATGAATGATTTGGGATCGATTGATGCTTTTTTTATCGAAGTATTTAAATGCAGTATTGTGTTTACAATTGTGGTGTAACGATGGGGGCAGAGCGGCGGACTCGCTCTTGTCGCAAAGTGAACGGGCCGACTGCGTTTAATTATTTAAACATTTACATAAAACTTACCTAAACGTAACGCCAGGTTTATGCGAATCAAATGTTTCAATTCTTTGGGTAGTGGGTACATATTTCATATTATCGCTCGTCTTGTTTTCGCTGCCTGATATGCTTTCTGATTTCCAATTGATCGATTAGACTCGTTTTAGTCTGGGAGCTCGCCGCAAGATAACTGTGCAATGAGGCCTATTTTACGAGAAGATAAACCACGATGAAATGTTTACGAGGTGATGAAATACGATGAAAGATAATGTCAAGAGGTAACTTATTGAAAACTAAAAAGCACAGTTGAGTTTGGTTGGTGGTTGGAAATAGCTTTCTCTGCTATTTTCGTTTTGATAACTTTTATGGGTTTTTTTGTATCTCAACACCTCGCAAAATAGTAACCTTATCATACGGTCATCCAGCGACGAGCGTTATTCGTGTGGCGCGTCGGCCTGTGACTTTAGAGCGAGTATGACGTATGCATGTACTGACCTCACTTAGCGATAAATAATTTGCAAAGCTGTTCGACAAATTGATAAATTTTGTATAAATATTTATAACGATAATGTAACTGTTGAAAACAAATATTGTAACAGATGACATATTATAAGGTGCTTATGATTATCGTTATAATACAAAGTTGTGCATACAGCTCGTTGTTTTATTTTTATGAAATTGAACCTATACACAGAGAATAACATTTGAATATGAAATATATCAGGTGCTCAGTGGCTAATAATTATCTTATTGGAGAGGTCCGGGAACAAATCCCAGGCGCACGCACGCACCAATGACTTTTCTAAGTTATGTGCATTAGATGTCATCTCCTGTAACTGGTAAAGGAAAATAAAAGGAAACCTGCATGTCCGCCGCAAAGGCGATTGAAATCTACCAACCTGCAACTGTCCCCAGTGTGGTGGACTATGACCTAACCCCTTTTCATTCTTAGGGAAAGCCGATTTGATTCTAATTCGATTCAGTCTGTGGTAACCTCGCTGATCAACTGAACTACTGGAAATAGTCGCAGATAAAGATGACATTTCTTAATTTCGTAAAAAAAGAAACAAGTAATTGAAAACTATTTATTTGATATTTATAAATACACCTTATAAACTCTATACAAGTACTTAATATAACAAACATTTTAGTGTATTTATTGCCTGGTCAGACAGAAAGAGTAGCTGGGTGTGATGGTGCTAAGTTTCGAATGGCAGTTTCTGTGTGGCCTCTTCCATCAGGGGCGGTGCAAGTGCAAGCCGAAATCAACCGAAGCGCGACCACCGGGCTCGTCACTGACTCGTCCGAAGTAGGTTGATGGAAAAAATTGATTTCAGAAGTCGAAAAAAAAAAGTCATAAACGCTGGACTGGTGTGTGAAGATCCTTCAAACTAATGAATTTTGTTAAATTCAATAATGTAGTGAAAATAGTAAGTACCTATATATTATATGTACTTACTATTTGAAGTGCCTACAAAACTAAACATTCATTGAGGATCTTTCTTGTGAGTGTTATCTAAAAATGTATGTTTATAATATAATATAAAGTGAAAATGAAAGAATGTAAATTTAACAAAATAGTTTAAAAAAATATAAGCTTTAAAAGGAATAAATCACTAGCCAATGAATACAATGTCAAGAAACACTCATTTAGGCCTAGTCTAAAACGCCGCACGAATACAAAGGTATGCTTATTTACTTTTTACACCAAGTTTGTGGTTTGCATTCAAGTCAAACATAAAAAAGAAGCATTTCACAAAATAAAATATCTTTTTTTTTTTCATTCGGTTGTCGCAATCAATTAACTACGCTTTCTTGTTCAAAAATGTTTATATGCAACTGTAGCTACATAATATGAATGTAACCTGAGACGACTTGACCTAGCGCTTACCCCTCGCGGGCAGTCGTCTCCAGCGC
>DWOJ01000016.1:0-11160 GCA_018250935.1 Piruna pirus
TATGTAATTTAAACTCCACCAACGTTCCTCGAGGCAGAGTTGTGAAATATGCTCTGTCTCCTCAGTTATGAGGAAAGACCGTGGCCTGCAGTGTCCGATATAGATGGTAGCCATGTAATTTGATTGCTAAAATACTCAACTCTGGACTCATTTATGGTATATCCAGAAAAGGCTCAGGCATAAAGTGTAGGAGAGTATCAAAGATACCCTAGCACATTTTGCTAAAATTGGCTACATTTACACACTTTTTGCACACATATTTTTGCAGTTACTAACTCAATATTCAGCATTAGTTGAGGGAGTAGGTAGTTAAACTAACACATTTTTGCAATAATTGTGCAGTTACTAACTCAACGTTCAGCATTAGTTGAGGGAGTAGTTAAACTAACACATTTTTGCAATTATTGTGCAGGAACTGCCTGAGCTCTCGCAGAGGGCCTGGTAGGATGCGTAAAAGCATTTCCCAGCGATAAAAAAAAAAAGCCCAGGGAACCCTAGTGCGGGAGTGTGAGGGTGTAAGTATCTATTATTATTATGATAATAAACAAAATGTATGTGTAAACACATTAAAAGCATAGAAATGCTTACTTTTTCTTTCAGCTTTATCCTTTTCATTATTTCTTTTTCATACATCTGTCAAATAATGTGATTCTTGTCAGCTAACCTAAGTAAGGCTTTAAAGGCAACAACCGGGACAGTCATAAAACATTTTGATTTGCCTGGCTAATTTAAATTTGTAAAACAGTAAATTAATTGTTTTGAATTCAGCAAGAGTTACTGGTAAATTGGTTTACGTAAATGTTTAAAAGCAAAGTATACTGAAATTACATGCAACAACATAATATTTGAGATATTAAGTAGTGGTATTATAGTAAAGACAGAAGGAAACGTGCGGAAAAGTTAGTTTATAGATAAGTTAGGATTCGATAAGATAATAATAAAGTAGCGTTGATAAATACTTAATTGATGAGTACCACACTTTTAACATAATTGAAACTATCTTTAAAGCAATCCAAAATACTATGTAAACAATATGAGACAACTGCTATGGTTCGTACAAGAAAAAGAATGTACACAACTAACAAATTTAGAAAGGTATCCTTTAATCTTATATATTGTGTTAACCAAACCCACAACCTTTAAACTAAAACTACAAAATCTGAGCATTGGTTTCTTAATTTTGTAAAATGTTTCATTCTACTTACCGCTATAAGTAATTAATACAGAGAATACGTATGTTTCATTCTTGTGTTGATACGTTTACCACACATAATACACACTTACAAGTTCCGCACGTTCGTCACATTACATGATTCAATGAGTTTAGATCTATTTAACATTGCCTTTTACAGTTACACCTCATTTTCCGTTACCTTTCATGAAAATTATAAACAAGAAAATCACACTTGCAATCAGATTATAGGCAAAATTGACGAGCGAGAGCGACGACTTCACCAGGGTCTTTTCAGCTAGTACAAAGCATTATTTGAATAGTTAGGTATCGTTCCGTTAGATGGCGCTAAACGTATTAATATAGATTTTTGTAAAATTTTGTTTGAAATATTAATTTAATTAATGTAAAACGCGATATATTATTATTTCCAAATATTTTCTACAAATAAAGACACTGAAGAATTATTTTTGTGGAAGAAGACTTTTTAAAGTACAGTTGAGTGTTACGGAACGTCTCATTTTGCTTGTCATGGTTGTCAAATGTCAAAATTGGCAAATTCAAAATTCAAATAATTTCATTCCGTTTCCATCAGTGTTTCGTGAATGTGCTCCGTTGTGATTATTAGTGATTTTTCTGACGACCTGGCGCTCCCCCGGACTCCGAAGACTCTGCTAACATTACTCAACCCCTGCAAACGACTCTGGACACCGATTTGCATTACGTTTTGGACATTGTTGCTGAGGAACATGGCTGGCTCTGTAAGGAGTTGTTGTGTTCCATATTGTGGCAAGACTCGTAAGTATTTTCATTTTAAATCAATAATATTGTTAGTTTACAACGTTATTAAATGCCATTAAGTTAGATCCGTTTGTTGGAAAGTAAGTTGGAACTACTTTCTAACTTCAACTAATTACGTTCAGGAACTCCTCATAAATGTCAAAACCTATCGACAATCTTCGCCGTATCTTCCTTATTGAAGGTGCACGACCTGGTAGCCCTTTATACTCCTCAGTAGTCTCCAGTGAGACTTATCTTCAGCTTGTCGGAGCATTTAGTGATAGGCATTTTAGTCACCCCTTATGGCGTTGGCGTTCTCCCACGTGGTCTTTTACTTTCTACTTTGCCAGTGATAATCAGTTTTCGAGACAATCTTTCAGTGGGAACATGTTAAATAAAACATGAAAAATGAACACAAATGTTTAACGTTTAAGTACACGCGTTCTTTAATGTAACGTAGAGTCACGCGCGGGGTCCACAAGTATTATATCCCCAGATATGTTTTATATCTATTTTCAATATGTATTAAAAATTAGGTACACTTATGATTAAGTGATCTTAACACCAGTAGGATTTGTGATATGGGGTAATCTTGAAGTTTTCTCTCTCTCATTTTCTCATTCTCTCATCTCATTTTTAACGATTGTAAAAAAAGATATTCTGAAAATTAAGCAGATACATAGAATCATGGGGTATATTTATGTATGTAAAATAAGTACTTACCTTAACGAGAGTGTGACACGAGATCAAATGTCCAGTCTCAGCGGAGCACCAAAAGTAAAAGAACAGAGCATGCCATTTATAAAAAATACAGCAGAAAATAGGCACATGGGATCTACTTAGACCCTGCCCGTGACGTTAAAGGTTGGAAATGAAGTGGTCTATGAGAGATCAAAATCTAAAATGCAGCAGTGTGCGTAATATGTTCATGTGTATGAGATACATGTAGGGCTGCCGCCTCTCAAATAAACAGACCCGGAGATATTGAAATGAATGATCTGGAGTTAATTGATTTGACAAATCACTATTTCTTTGTTATATTATGTTTAAATAAACGTTGTGAGGTAAACGTTACTTAGGGCAAAGAACAAAGTTGTTGTTGTTGTTGCTAGGTAATTTAGTCAGTCAAATTGAGGTTTTGTTGATTTTTCATTTTACACAGAGTTCTTATGTTCCTTTCACTAGAAGGCATGATGCAGTTTTGTTTGTAATGTGGAAAAACATAGAGTGGAATGCAGATGGCAAATATGTCACTTGTATTTTGTCTATTAACCTAAACACGTAAGACAGCTAAACGAAATTAGCCAAATATGTTATGGGAATATTTAAATGAAATTTGGTGAAAGCCCTTATTAATATAATGGCTGAATCTATCCATACGAAACATGTACGAATAATTTTTTGGTTATTCGTCCGGGTAAAAAAATACATAAATAAATTGTTAAATATCTGGATGAATAATTTCAAATTATTTGTGCGGTAAATGCACCAATTCAATAACACCAACTTCAATAGGTTTAATCTATACATATGGTAACCCTATGAATAATTTGTAATAATTTGTCTGGATATTTAACAATTTCTTAATGATTTATTATACTTTTTTGTCACCATAAATACCTTCTATGCAAACTAGTGTTGTAAATTAATGTCGACGGCTAAGGAACGAGCCGGATCGATCGTCGATTTTTTGTGGGTAATCTTAAAAACTCTAACCTAAACCCAACCAAAATGACCACCAACTGACAGTGTTGAAAAATACTCCAGGTCAAACCTGGAGTATGTGTAGATATCTCAAAGCTCTGCTAATGTGAGCCAGAATGGTAGAATTTGGCTTAAGCCAAGTCCTGTAGTTAATCTGAAAGAAGATGTGATGTAGCCCAGTGACAGATTGTTGATGTTATCTGTTATGTATTTATTGGCTTATAAGTCTATTAATGTGCATAATGTTAATTTTCAGGTGCAGACAATATTGTTTTGCATGCGTTTCCTGATCCTACAAAGGACCCAGAAAGGTTCACTCTGTGGGTGAATACCATTGGAACTTCGATTTCTACGTTGGATCATGATTTTATATTCAAAAATCGGAAGGTTTGTCATGACCACTTTGAGGAAAAGTATTTGACTTGGACAAGAAGATTAGCCTATGGTGCTGTTCCAACTTTACTCATTCCTGGTAATTGAAATTTTATTTCAAGACATTCTTAAATACACCACTGTTATATTGCATGAATTGAAGTCTTGGGGATAGAAAGTATATTCTTAATTTATTTACCAACTTACAGTTGGCCAGCGTGGACTTTGAAATAAATGCTCTCATCTTTGCAATTCAGGTGCATAAAAATATGTCAATCACATATGGATTTCAGACAGATGGTCTAAAATAAAAAAATCCAACTTAAAATCTGGTTTAGTACATCATTGCTTGAATAAAATTAGACAGACTTAGCTTAGCTTGACCCCATTAGTAAGTGTGCTTGACCGTTATGGATGATGGATGGATCATCAATATTGCTATCCATCCACCAAACTGTGGCTGTAACCCCAAAACTATATATATATTTTGTGGATGAAATTACAGCCATCCCATAGTTATTAATAATGTTCAAATTAATAGTGATCAAACTACTCTTGGCTATAAGCTATAATGGCCACTGCAGGCCATGAGTCACTGAGGAGGCCTACATCATATTTCACCACGCTGCTCCAATGGTGGTTGGTGGAAGTTAAAATATATATAGAGTACATTGTATTACAATTTATAATTACTTACAGGATTGCAAGGAAGAACAGTTATGAGAGACATAACCAACATTACTTCCACTGATTTGCCGGCTGCAGTGGCCTCTACTTCCGCAAGTGATTTTGTGGGAGCAACCAGCAGTTTAGCAACCAATGTTAATGCAGAAAGTAATTTTACACCTCCTGCAGCCTCTATATCCTCTGGTAATTACTTTAAATACTATGAAAGCCTACCTACACCTACTATAATTGTGAATGTTTGTGAGAGTAAATGGATGGTTGCTTATTAATCACCATGCAAAAGCTATTAAACTATACTCCAATCAATCTTGATGTGAAATTTTCTAAGACATTACAACTCCTTTTTAACCAACGAAAAAAACGGAGGAGATTCTTTTAGGGTTATCACCAACCGACAACTTGTCTTCTTTTCATATTTTCAAATTGCAACGTTCTATGTACCTACCTACTTTAGTATTATTTATTATTTGATTTCTAATTTTATTTTCTCTGTATTTGAAACTTATTCCTGTAAATTGATGTTATTTTGTTCGTTTTAGTTTGTAAGATTATTATGTATTAATGAATGCTTGCCCTACACTCCATTGCAACGCCCTTGCAGGGTATCATGGTGTGCTTGTTGTAACTTGTCACCCTTGATTTAACACATGATGCAATAAAGATATTATGATTATGATTCTTACACCAAAACCACTAAGTAGACGTCCTTAGTGATTTTGGCGTAAGAAGACAAGTAGTTGGTTGGTGATGATCGTAAAAAAAGAGTTGTATTGGCTTTAATCAGGGATCACATCGAATTCGATCAGACTATAGGTAATCATTATAAATTGGTGGTGAAGGTGTATGTGGTGATAGCTAGACATCGACAAATATTGCACATACAGTTGTGTGCATAATATTCAACGCATATAATTAAGAGCAATAAAAAAAATAAGTATAATCTAGCATAGGGCACAGTTTGCATTCAATTATCTTTGTAAAAGTGCTTAATTCTTTTTAATTCATGGTTTTATAAATAGTTTTAACTTGTTATGCATGACATTTAGTATATACCTTATTCTGAAAATTTCAGATGTAACTCCTAATAAGCCTGAATGGACTCCTTCACTGAAGGTGTCTGCTACTATGAATTTTTCAAGGAGAAAACCAACAGGTATCTTTTAAAATATCGTCTTTTCTGATCAGTCATTTTAGATTTCCACATAAAGTCATTCAATTTTAAGCTATTGTGCAAAGACATTAAACACCTGCATTGCATACTTATTTGACAGTTGAAAATCTCACCTCTAATGTAGTCACACCAGATGTGACCAGTTAATGTGATTTTCATACAGAAGAAGAATAAATATTCAGATATTATAAGATTTCTTAGTTAATTGGGCTTTAGACTGATTCTGGTATGAGTATTCATGCTTCCTGAATCCTGATTTTTAAAATTGACTTACATCTTGTGCTTGGTTTCAGGCCCCAAATTTATGGATGACAAAAAAGCGTTAATAGAAACATTAAAAAAAGTTACTATGAAGAAAGAAAAGTATGCCATTCGCCTAAAAAAAGCTTTAAAACTTTCTGAAAATATAACGTTTCAGAATACTTTGAAAAAGTTTACGACCTTGGCTGCGATATTTTTCGGAATGCAATTTCGTGAAATTAAAAAAAAGAAAATGGGGAGAAGGTTCACTGAAAAAGAGAAGATCATGGCATTAAGCATTTATAAACAAGGGCCTAAGTGTTATAGGATGCTCAGTAAAATATTTGTGCTGCCATCACCCTTAACACTGAGCAGGTTGATAACACGGGCCGATATTAGGGCTGGTGTTAATGAAAAACTTTACAATGTATTGAAAAAAAAAATCAAGAACCTTACAACAGACGACAGGTTATGCATATTGCTGTTCGACGAAATTGCCATAACTCCACACTTTGAGTACAATCAAAGAAAGGATGTCATTTCTGGATTTGATACGGTATCAAGAAATAAAATTGCAGATCATGCCTTAGTTTTCATGATCAGAGGAGTTTTGAAAAATTATAAGCAACCTGTTGCATACACTTTTTGTTCAGGGAGCACAAAAAAAGAAGAATTAGGGGAATTAATAACAACTATCATAAGAAAACTGCGAAGTGTGGGTTTGTGCGTATTGGCTACTGTATGTGACCAGGGTGCCTCAAACGTCAGTTGTATAAATCAACTAATAAATAACACAAAAAAAGAATATTTAAGGAGAAATCAAGTATTAAGAAGGGATATATTTGAAATAGACAGTGAAGAAGTTATTCCCCTGTATGACCCACCTCACCTAATAAAAGGAATTAGAAATAATTTATTAGTTAAAAACTTGAAATGTACCATTGATGGAGTTGATAAAGTAGGTAAATGGGAACATATAGTAAAATTACACGAAGAAAACCCATCCTACAAAGGGATTAAAATGATAAAAAATTTGACAGAAGACCACGTTCATCCTGAAAAATGCAAAATGAAAGTTAAATATGCGACCCAGATATTTAGTGAGAAGGTTGCCAGTACAATGGGATACTTAGCTGGTAAGATCTACTTATTAATTATTTGAGTATGTAGTATGTATGTCGCAGCCAACCAGCTTAATGAGCCGTTCAATTAGCCACCTAGACAACGGCGCCGTTCAGCTAGCGGCCTGAATGAGTCAACAGTCGAGTTTACAACATTTAATTAACTGGCTGGCTAATGCTTAGGCCATTCTTGACTGGTGATACTGGTGAATGATAAATTATATTCAAAACAATTGTTTAACTGCCCTTAATTCCAGATTTGTATTCTAATACACATTTATTCTTTATTGAAGAGTCTGTGATGCTTTGGTCAGTGCCCCTGCCTATCGAGCTATGTGTTCCGGCCCACTCAATCCCCAGTAGAGGCAGACAGGTCTAGCCATCCGCTGCCACCCATGACATCTGTGATAAGACTGTACAATAGGTCTGGTACTACATAATATTAGTTCAGTTAGTGTAAGATGTTAATATGAATGACTAATACTACTAGTTAGACTGGGAGTTGACTGTTAGTTATAATCAGGCGTGTTAGGGAAAGAACGTAAGAAAGAAAAGCATTATTAGTAAAAGGCCCATTGAAAGTTGGTCACAAAATGAGCACTTATAAAAATTTCAATTGACAGTTATTTGCAACACATTAGTGACCCACTGCAGAGTGGGGTCCCTCTTACAATGAGGATTTAGGGCATAGCCCACCACGCTGGCCCATGCACGTCGGTGGACTTCGCACGCCTTTGAGGACATTATGAAGAACTCTCAGTAGGCATGCAGGTTTCCATCACGATGTTTTCCTTCACCGTTACAAGGAGTGATATTGAATTTCTTCAAACAGAAAAGTCATTGATGTGATTGCGACTTGGATTTGAAGTTAACCTCTTATGTAAGAGGCTGAATTCTTATCCACTGGGCTATCATCACCTTGACATTATTGGGTGTTAATAAGTAATTAGTTGCTAAACAAACTTTATGGCTTCAGGCTGCATATTATACACGTGAAGGAATTATATTGTGATGTAATTTTTTAATTTTTCAGAAAAAAATATAATCCCCGCCGAATGTCAAGAAACAGCCGACGTACTTTTATTTTTCGACCAATTGTTTGACTCCTTAAATGGGAGCCACGAAAATTCCAGAAAAAGAAGCGGAAAAGTTTTACTGCGAGCAGTCACACCAAATTCAACTCACAAGAATATTTGGGAAAAAGCCAAAAAGGTATTAAGTACTATGAAATTTGTAAGAAATTGTAAAGAATTTAGTGTTCCGTCGATATTGAACTGGTTACATACTGTAAACAATGTAGAGTATTTAAGGGATGTGTTGTTTCACAAATACAAAATCAAATCTATATGGATGCGCCATTTCAATCAAGACCCCTTGGAAAATTTTTTCGGAGCCATTCGGAGCCATGGGGGTAGAAATGTTAACCCGACCCCAGCTGGTTTCGAAATAGCATTCGCGTCCCTAATTATAAGCAATTTAACAGGGACGCATTCGCCAGGCTCCAACTGTGAGCAAGATACTTGTTCTTCAATGTTCAAATCAATGCGAGAACTATTCGTTCAAACTACTGAAGACAACACATCCCATATAGATTTAAATTATGTTGTGGAAGAAATGTATGAAGATCATGATATGAAAATGAGGGACCCTAGGAAATTAGCACAGTTACAGTATGTAACCGGATATATTTTAAGAAAAACCAGGAATAATGTCTTCCATGATTGCATCTCTTGCAAAGAAGATTTTTATAATGAAAATAAAAACAACGAATATCTGAGAGCCAGAGAGTATAATAAAAATAAACGGCACCTAGAATACCCATCTGATAATTTAATTTTACTATTTTCAAAAATACAGGATATATCAATTTGGATTTTAAAAAACCAAGCCAGTATTAAAAATATAAAAAGCTTTGCCAAAACTCTTTTATACATAGAGATAGAAACAAAGTTCATAAAATGTGAAATTCATAAAGAAAAATCTATAAATTACTTATTTGACTTGGGGTGCCGTTTCTTTTTATTTAACTGGTGCAAAGACATTAATAATATATTAAAAGGTCGCCAAAGAGATGCGAGCATTGGAGACATATTTCAATGTCAAGCAAAAGATTATTATTTAAAAAGAAGAAAAATAAAATAAATATATTTAAAAAATACTTTGTTTTATTGAAGCTCTTTCACCGCTGGTTTCTCCTTTCCGTCTAATCTTCCGTGCAATTTTATTCATTTTATGTTCTAATTTTAAAATCATAGGTCTCAGGTGATATAAATAAAATGAGGATGTTCTAAAGAAATCTGACTTCATGATTTTTTTGACATCTTAGGCCTTTTGCACATTATAAGAAATTTTCTTGTGTCTTATGAGAAATGTCGTATAAGAAATTCAGTCGCATTGATTGTTATATGAGACCATACATATTACAAGATATTTTTTCTTACGTCGGATAAGACTGGTCATTAGACATATCTCATAAGACAAGGAAATTTCTTATAATGTGCAAAAGGCCTTAATGTTATTGAAATCCCCCGCCGGCGTGTATGGATCCTTCATTAGGTAAGTCAGTTTCCGTCAGATGGCGTTAGCGTCCCTTTTTCGACTGATATCTCTATCTCCGTATGTATAAGTTACTCTATGGTGTCAGTGTAAGTTACCTGTTTGGAAACATTTTAACTGATGTCAATCGTTCCAACAACCCGCAGTGGAGCAGCGTGGACGAGTAGGCTGGAGGCCTAGAGGCCGCCTCCGGTATGAGGAGAACCGAGCCTGCGGGTTGTACAGAGTTACGCAATGGTTGCTCAATACTCACAGGTCCACTTCCAGCTCTAGATAGAAGTATCTGGATTGCATCCGTCCGCCGCGTCAACGATAAACTGATCACTCTAATATTACCACTTCGTATGCACTTGTTTGGTGTAATTCACTGAATGCCAAATGAGATGGCCAATATTAATTGACAACAGAATTAATAACAATTCCTAAACGCCGAATATTGATTGAGGTTATTATTTTATGTCAGTCAAGTCAAGTGGATCTGTCCGCGAAGTGAAGTGACTAACTGAATGAACAGGCTTGTCAATGTCAATGTCAAATAAAAAATCCACAGAGTGCAATACATTTTTGAAACCAACTAGTATAAGCTTTAGCTTTTCCTGCAGCTCTATCCACGTTCGAATCTTTTTTTTACATAAAAAAGTATCACCTCCCATAATATTTAACATTAAAAGGTAGGCTTTCATGCACTGGCCTCTATAATACATGGTACACTGAACACACACAGTACGTTGTAATATATATACTGAAATCTGTACAGAATAATAGAGGAGAGTGCTTTCATGACATGACATGACAGGAGTCTTCCTAAGCATCCGCACTGGCGACAAGCGAGAAACGTGGGGTCTACGGGTCTCTAGGGTGGCCTTGTTACGGCAGCTACTCGGGGAGGTCAGTGTCCCGGTGAAGATATGGTTACTCCGTACTAACGTATGCAGTTCGCCCGGGGAAGTAACACCGCCACACCTATTTCTGCCATCAAATAATTGTTTTTGAAGTGAAAACGCCCTTAAAGAAGTTAGTGGCGTTGTGCATTTTTTGTGATGGGTAAAAAATGTTAAACTCGCGTCAGGCGACACGTGACCTGATCGAAAATTCGTAGGACGGAATCACTACATAGTATAAAACAAAGTCGCTTTCCGCCTCTGTCTGACAGTTTCTATGCTTTCATCTTAAACCACGCAACGGATTTTGATGCAATTTTCACTAATATTTAGAGAATGTATTCCCGAAAGTTTATACAAAGAAAACATTCTAATTAAGTATTTGTCTAATAGAGTAAATTCCAATGATGTTTTATAAGTATAGATACGTCACCTTCATACAAATGAAATTCAAAATCCGCGCTCACATAGCTCGTT
>DWOJ01000017.1:0-11145 GCA_018250935.1 Piruna pirus
TATGTCCTTCGACAATCTATGCTATGATCGAAGGTAGAGGAGGTAAAAAAAATGTAAGTACTTGTCCTTCCGTCATTTGGAATATTCGACGTAAGACGTGCAAAGGACAGCAGGTCTAAAGTGGCCACTTTTTAGCCAATATTTTATATTGAAAGAAACTCATCTGCAGTATTGCCAGCATATAACAAACACTTTTTGGTCACAACTCATTACACATTAAAAAAATGACCTCATTGGCTAGGTTTTTTAATTTTGTCAAAAAAATAGTAGTATTCATTACAAATTTCTGCAATGAAATCCTTTTTTCACCAACGAAAAAAACGGAGGAGATACTCAAGTCGACGCGTATTTTGTTTAAATATTATGGAAAAATATTTAGCGAAATCGGTTCAGCCACTTAAGAGATTTGCCCTTAGCAACACATTCAGCGATTCATTTTTATATTATAGATTTTATCACAGCTACGATTGAGAACTTTCGACACGGCAGCGCTTGGGATTTAGAACCTTGTACACGCGTTTCCCGGGCAAAAAGTACGGGAAGCCTTACGGTGTATGAAGTCAGTCTCAGTACCTTGGTATTCAACTATATTGTCACAATACGTCAATCTTGTAAACAATTTCAACTTAATGGAGGTTAATGTCATCGTGATTAAAATTAACCTCAAGTTGCCACTTTAGAACTACAAGCCTTTGTTTCTTTACCTACTGTGTAAATATTGTTTATTGTAAGTTCAGTATATAAGATGCATACAATAATAAGAGAAAAATGTATAGTACTAATCATCCATACTGAAATACATCTATAGACATACATATCTGTGTGATTACAATAGGTTACTTTATTCAATGTCGCTCTTCGAAAAGTACCGCGTATTGCTTGCCTGAATCTCCAAACCGGTGCGATACAATTTATCATTTCACAAATGCTAAGATTACGTTTTAATGGGTTTACTCTAAAATTGATTCAAATCAATTAAAACCCACCATTTTTTTAAACATTGCCCCACAAGAAGTCACTGCGGTGTGGATACAACGCAATATGGATGATTAGTTTATACTTTACCAAGTAGTAACAGTCGATACGGAAATATATAACACGTACAATTACATCAATTTATAACCTGATCCGGCCCAGTGAGTGATCTTAGTCGCTGTCGTTGAACTGTCAACGAAATTATGTTTCAACAAAACTTTTGTATGACAATATAAATATTTTTGTCCAAAGGTATACAAATAAACGGTATATGAAAAACTATAACTGCACCTATTACAAGATGTCAAGATAATTTCAGATTATTATTTTAATTATTACTAAGTACCAAAATACAGTCCACCACTGTGCATTAGAAGCATTTACTATTTTCTCCCTAAATGAGTCGACAACAACGCCGCAAATAGCTACCACTCACCGGCTCACAGGGCCTTGTGGACCGATACGACGCAACAACTGTCACTCTAAACGCTAAACACACAGTTAACTCAAAGATACAGTATTCAATACTGTTGGACTTCCCATAGTGAGTACTTCATAATAAACATCAAAGATAGCTGATGACGGCAGAACAACACTGAACAAAGTTTCAGAAAGAATAAGTTAAATGTGGTACTATTATAAACATCAGATGCTTTCGAACATTGGATTTCCCAATCAGATTCCTACAACGTCAAGGGCCGTACACACGCGGTAACAATCCTCCATACGTTCTGTACCTATACATCTTGAGAACCCGAAAAATAAATCATCAATAAATACCTGCGTGCGCATGGTTCTGCCGTCTATTGCAGATGCAGATGCGATCGTAACGCTGTCTGCTGATATACAAATATAAGCTCTAGTGCTTGTCCTTTAATAATGCCTCGACAAATGTAATTCGTCGAAGCCCAAAACCTTACCCCTAATCTTATTTTAATATTATGAAGTTTATTCTCAAAAGCATTTACACGTTTCGCATCGAGTAAAGAAGCAAAAACAGATACCAAATATACCGAATGTACATATGTTATGTAATTTTAGGAAGTAAGAACACATGTTAGAATACATTTACCTTCACTGGAGTCAGAATGTCAGAGCGAGAAGGATATCTATCTCCATCCCGCTTGCACACGTGTAAATGCTTTTAAAAATTGTAGCCGTCTTTATCGGTCTACATGAGCGAGTAAATAGGAAACATTATAGTAACTAGACTAGTGAAAAAATATATTACTCGTGGACTGCGGCTGGCGCAAGTCTACCTTATAGTTAGTGATTAACATAGACACCAAGGTATTGCAAAACGGATGAGCCAATCCTATATTCAAGTGAGGGCAATATATATACATGGGCTCATATTTAGCGGCCTGCACGAGAGAATAAATAGCAATTATTAATAACTAAATATAATGATGAAACACAATTTGTTATATTTTAATTGTGAATCATCATTCTTCCATGGACAGCGGCTGGCGCACGTCAGTTAACGTAAGTATGTAACCCTAAACACCAAGATATTTTTAAATGAATGGCCAACAAGTTTACGGGAAACCCAATTTATCTTCATCGGCCTACGGGCGTTTATTTTTAAATTTCTTATTACGAGGACAGGCGGCTCGCGCTTCAGTTTTATATTAAATGATTAATTATAGACACCAACTTATTTCAAAAACGGGACACAATACTACTGCGGGTGTAAGTCAACATTAACTTAACATCAGCATAGCGTCATGTCGTTGATTTGTAAGTTAGGTTGGATGATTGAACACGATCAGCCGTTGAATAGAGGTTATCACACAGGACCCCCCACCCCAACCAACTCTCCAGTTGAAATTAACAATGGTTTCAACTCAATAAATGAGTATTCAATTAATATTGTTCACTTAAAACTAGACAAACAGATATTTTGAAAATTGGCTAACATATATGTTATTCAAATTGAAAGAAACATCAACTCTATAGACATGTATTAACTACGGCCGGCTATCTCATCCAACCTATAGTACTCAGTAAGCTACCTAACGTGACAAAAAAGTGTTATTTTAACAGCATCGTTAGGAAACGTTGCTGAGGACTAGAGATACGATAGGAAATAGGAATCGGACACACAAATGAGTGTATGAAAAGTGGCTAAAATTTACCTTTAAAATAATTTGGAAGCTTCGGACCTTGAAACTGTAGTTAAGAATTTAGTTTTTTATTGAATTTTTGCCCAATTCGGGCAGCCATACTGTTTTAATTTTTATTTGATGTGAAAAAGATATTACAATTGTGTAATAATTTCATAAGAGTGGACTTATTTCAGTGTGCTACAGCGTAAGTACGTTAATTGCATTTCTTAACTGCGTTCTTTCTTTGGTTCGTGCCGCCGAACCCAAAAATATCTACAAAAAGATAACGCCATCATGATCGAATGATTTCGTGCCAAAACTAGATTATTCTTCTTACTTAATTACCAATTGGCCATAGTCAGTCCCTTTTCGTCGGAAAATATACTTATACTATATTAGGTTCAAGATCCGATAACTTTATCGTAACTTACGTTAAACATGTATCAAACTACAATATAACACAGATCCATTAATAAAATGTAGTCCGATTGGAGGCAAGGCGTCTTCTTGCTACACTTCCACAACCCAATAGATACCTTCCAGTGCAACGCAAGCTTAGTGATGCAGTTATGACAAATATTCATTTGGTAGATCCAAGCATTATATGGAATCTACTAACTAATCCTTTTCGCTCTGCTGATCCGGAGTCCCAGGTGGCCCTTCCTGACTGGAACTGAAATTAAAATAAAAACAGCCTTAATTTACGCCTAACTAATAATAAAAAAATATGCCAATACTTCTTATGATTCACACCGTGTACCAATTCTAATGAAATGAACGGCAACAATTAAATCGACAACTACTTAAGTGGCCTGTTCTGCCACCGACTACCCGGCAGGTACGAAGTTCTACATTTTTTGTGCCTGTCGGATTGTAATTTATTATTGGAACATACATACTGGCAGTTTCTCTTTCAACTTAGGGATTCTAGAATTACTTTTACTTTCAAATTTGACTTGTTTCAAAAAGTCTGCTTACCAGCTGACGACAACGTCTTACGTCGTGCTTACAATTTTTACCTATACACTCCTACCGCTTGCCGCGGTAAAGAGGATATACAGAAAAAACCAAGTGACATGATTTTTTTTTATCTGCGCACATACACATACCGTATAGCATTGCATTTTTCAACGAGTGTTTTTCTGAAGTTAAAAAATAATATCACTTAGGTCTGTCTGAAAACCATTAGTGACTCACTGCAGAGTCGGATCTCCTCCCAAAATGAAAGAATCAAGGCCGTAGTCTACCACACTGGCGAATTGCGGGTTGGTGGACTTCACATGACTTTGAGAAGATTATGAGGTACTCTCAGGCAAGCAGGATTACTCGCTATATTTTCCTTCACCGTGAAGCAGGTGGTATTAACTTCTTAAAACGCACTAACTAACTTGGAATAGTCATCGATGCGTGCGAGTCAGAGGCCGAATACTTAGCCACTGGGCTATCGCCGCGTCGTATCGCTTAGGTGTATGTTTGTAATGCGTTCCATAAATGTGGAGCTCACCTCCGGGAGAGCATGATTCTGATGGCCGCGTGCAAGTCGGGGCGGTAGTCTTGGTCGGTGGAGGCGCGCGAGGCCGCCAGAACGCGCACCGTGTCGAACAGCGAGCGGAACAGCGAGCGGAACACCGCGCGCTGCACCTCCTCCACACACGGGATCGCCAGCGCCGCGGACACGCAATCTGCGCGCATTCACTTTTGTTACAAATGGCGTTTAAGGCCTATTTCGGATACCGGATACGGAGACAGTGATCGGATCTGACAAATTGTATTTAACTAATTGTTAGGTAATTAACTACTGTGTAATTTATTTTTATAATGTTAACAATGTGGATAGGCATAACGTTACTTATACGTTAAAATATGACTTTCCTTAAGTGAACCGAGATAAGAGAAAACATTAAGCTATTGAACATTATACAATATATACTGTCTCAGTTTTCTAAACCAAATGGGGACACAAGGGGGAGCAATAGATTAGGGTAGGACAGGGAGAAGGGGAGCGGGAGAATATTACCGTGTATGAAGGCGTCGGCTTCCAGCGGCGGTCGCGCTTGGCGCACGCGCCGCCGCTTCCTCGGCGTCATGCCCGACAGGTACGCGTCGCTGTGCGGCGGCTGCGGCCCCACCGCCGCGCCGCGGTCCTCCTGCATCACTGGCCCCCACCTCCTCGCCAAACCTTGCTCCACCTACCACACGGACATTAGTTTCTTACTGGCCTTTACAGCGTCGCGGGCTCAGCCAGCCCGCACGCCGACCGACACAACATTATCTGACTACGCTGTCGGCAAACCATCACCATAGTATTCTGATACCACATTACATCGGCGCTGATCGTTGAGGCAGCGGGAATAACTTTGTCGGACAGTACAAAACATCTACTAACTACATATTGATACACATAACTACACTCCACTCAGCGGGAATCGATATCTTATGAAAACGTCTAGCGCTAACTAACGATTGTCGCTTTAGTATCGCAAACTGTATGACGGGCGAATAATTAGCGGGTCAGAATTTGTAACCCTGACTTAATTTGTTTCATCAACTTTCGCCAAACAGACTATATATAAAATTATACCCAAATGAATTATATATACTTAACAGTATGAGATAGTTTAAACTAAACCGAAACTGTAAATATTACTCGTCGTAATCGTGTGTACTCCCGATTGCTATACTGGGTTCAATTGACTTGTACTGCTTTAGAAAAAAGTAATGTCAATGTCAAATCGTTACATTATGTGGAAGTTTACTATTATACTTAATTTTAAGGTATCGCCGCTCTTGGAAGACGCTTTAAAATGTAAAATAGATAATATAATGGAGAATGTCCAACAAGTAAACGCAGTATGAAAACGCCTAAGGTAACCTGTCAATTTCAGTGATTGATTGATAAAACATATCATTTTTAAGTTAAAATTTCAGAAAACTATTCCAATACCAAATGACGACTATTGGTCTTGCGAAGACGATGATGTGATTAATGATATCTGATTTCAGCGAGTAGTCAACTGTGTTCTGAGAAAAGCTGTTACACATACACACGTCATAAGGAAACATCTTGTAAGACTCGTCAGATGATCACCTATGAACCAGCAATCGCCTTGCGAGTGAAACATTCAACTTGTCGCTAGCACAACCCAACGGGGGGTTATTATCAGTATGCAAAGCCGCTTCCTATGCAAGCTTGTTAGTCTAATCTAAAGCATGAAATAACATCATTTTGGATGACCGATGACGAAATTATTTAGTCTAGACCTGCATGTTAGTAATAATCTATGGCTAGATTTTTAGGCTAAAAAATAATGTTAGTAGCGAGCGCAGCTTTACGGTAATTATACTAAAAGATACCGTATTTTGATTTTCTTATGGTATTATCGATTTCTACTTAAACAATTTTAGTTACCAATTACAAAGTCGAATTTAATCGTCAAAATTGACATTGGACTGTTCTCACAGTCGTTGTCAATCTGAGATACTTTAACTAAGGAAAGCTTGCATTATGGAATGTTATTTACATGAGCGGAGTATATTATTTATTGTTGATTGTTAAAAATATATATACATAAATGAATCTTGGCTTTAATAAACCTAGTCGACTTCAAAATATAATCAACCAAAGAAAGTCCGTCATGCTATACTAAGTCGCGAAGGTATACTGAACCATATTTGATTACACATTCTAATCGTTAATTTACCTAACGACTCACAACAGGACGGACACTCGCGGCTAGTCTAGGGCAGATCATGCAGGTCACAATTCTAGCTACAACGGACATCCAAAATGAGTGAATCTATGTGTACCTAATCACTTACTGTGGCCCGGCTACAGAACTCAGACGAATCATCTGACGACGGAAGATCAATTTCGTGCGGAGCCCTGTATAAACAAAATCATCACACACATTAAATTACGAAATCATATACCACGACAGCCAAATAAATAAAAATAAATGAAAACCAAAAATTAATAAAGAGTGCGGCTGTAATAAAAAACTAGTAAAACTACTAATGGTTACCTGTCGCCTTCACTGGGGAGTTTTCTCTTACTATCCGGTTGTTTGTTTAAAGTTACTCCGTCCGCGGCGGAGGCGTCGGAATCTTGCTGGGCCCTGATGGCGTCGCCGCGCGCTGAAGTGGACGCGGTCGCCCGCGCAGCGCCGGAAGCATATCTCCTTGTATAGTCTGGCTGAGCAGACGCTCCAAACTCTTGCCTCCTGATGTCCGGCAGTGCGCTCGCTCTAAAATCTTGCCTCCCGAGGTCCGGTTGAGCGGTCGGCCCGGAATCTTGCCTCCTGATGTCCGGTTGTGCGGTCAGCCCGGAATCTAGCCTCCTGAGGTTCGGTTGAGCGGTCGCTCTAAAATCTTGCCTCCTGAGGTTCGGTTGAGCGGTCGCCCCGGAATCTTGCCTCGTGATGTCCGGTTGTGCGCTCGCTCTAAAATCTTGCCCCCTGAGGTCCGGTTGAGCGATCGGCCCGGAATCTTGCCTCCTGATGTCCGGTTGAGGGACGGCGGCAGCGCGCGGCGGAGTCAGTCCGGTCGGTCGGCCGGAGTCAGCCCCGTCCTGTTTCTGTCGTTTGTGGATGGGGCTGGTATCGGCTTGCGCCGGTTTGGCGACCGCGCCCGTCGGTGCGGCCGGTGTTGTGCTCGCGTCCGGTACGGGTATCTCGTCTGCAACAATCTGTGTGACATCGAGCGTGACGGTCGCCTCGGCCGGGCGCGGGCCCTCATCGCAGGACGTCCCCGCACCGTGTGCCGCGCGCTTGCTACGCCTGTAGTGAGGCCTATCCCCCGCCCTGTGATTTAAAATCTCGTGCATATTGTCCACCTCCAACTGATAAGTGCCCGAAGACGGCGGTGATGAGTCCTCACACAATTCCGAATCCATTCCCATGTCCCTATCACTAGAGTCTGGACTCTCTGTGCCATACGTCCCTAAGCCGACGCGTTCCTGAAATACAATTGTTTTTTATTTCATTAAGGACCGAGTGTGCATGAACAATAATGATGATTTAGAACAAGATGATATCAATGTGCCAAGAATTGAAAAATGTTGGTTACCTCTTCAGGGTAATTGCACACTTCTTCATCCAACAGAATCACCTGCTCAGCATTGTCTGCTTCAGGTAGGTTGGGCTAAAAAGGAAACAAAACATTTCTCTTAAAGATACGAGTGTTTATATCCTTCCGAATTCCGTGCAGTTAGCGGAACACTAGTATTTAAAAGAGACTGGTGACGAGTAGGAGCTCGTTCCGTTACTTTACATTATTAGAAACAAGGTGCATGATAACTAAAATAAATCTAAAATTATGTGATGAACAGGAATGTACGTTCTGTGTAGGCGGTAAAAATAAAAATAAAATATACATCTATATAAGCATGTAGTAAAAATATAAGTGTGTATGTTTATCAGTTGTCTGATCACCATAGTACAAGTTAGCGCTTAGTTTGGAATCAGATGACAGTGTGTGAGTTGTCCTAAGCTATTTATTTATTCTTGAGTTTCGTGAGGGATGATTCAGTACATACCAGTGTCGGCTCGTAGCAGACGCACGTCGGCTGCCCGTCGCGTCGCACGACGTACTGGTGGGGGTTGGTCGGAGCCGTCTCGATGTGGTCGCCGACGCGATATTGCACGGTGTTGACCAGCCGACGCAGATGCGGCCAGTTGGCCACATCTACGTAGCGCCGGAGTATTTCCTTCTGCGGGAACATGACATGCATGACATCACACGCCTGACTACCGGGTGTTAATTCTTTTGTGGAATTCATGAACGCCTTTCGACAGTCATGTTGATCTTCTTTATATGGGTATTTACTTGCTCACTGCCGTGAATGACAGTGGGGTGTGTCGGTACGTCTTAATTTCTCAATACAAAATATGACGCGGGGAAGCGCAATGCAGAAGGTGCGGCAACACCGGGCCCCGGGAGACATCTAGTGGTACCGACGATACTGCGGTTTTCACCATCATACATTTGTTTTCAGAAGAAGAAGTTGCAGAACTTACAATAAATCTGTCGACGACCTGGCGGAACCCGTCAAACCCGTCGGCGAATATGTGCACCAGGAGGCACCCCACGTCGTAGATGAGCCGCATCATCAGTCGCCGGAACGAACCGATGAACGTCGAAGTGGGCGCGCGACGCAAGATGGCGCATAGCGCGGGCATGTACATCTTGAACAGCGCGCGGAGGGACTGGTGTGCGTCAACGTTATAGCGCAGCCTCGACATCATGAACTGTTAAACAGACCGTTGCGTTGTTATCTTTATACAAAAAATCAGTTTTCCATAAAAAATATTATTGACAGTTACATAGTATATGTTAAAATATGGTTCTTGTATTTCCTTCCTTCCATACGGTCAGCAGACACATTGGGCACTATTTTTACCACATAACAGTGGATTAAAAAAACAGTTGGTCGGTTCGCTTGTCTGGCTCGCACTTGGCGCGTGACAATAGCTGCGAGCCTCACACTAAACTCTATAGTAAAATACATATTGCGATGCCCAAGAGACAATCGCTAATAGTCGTTTTCGTAATATTTATCAACTCTCGCTGAACCAGACTACACAAGTCGTCGTGGCTGGATAGTGTGGTCGATAATCCATTCGATCTGGGATCGGGAGATGTCTTGGCTAGTGATCACTGGATCGCTTCGATGCATTGAAGGATCGATAGACGGCTGAAGAAACCACTTACGTCCAAATCCGAAAACTCATTTAACAGGGCGTGGACCAGTTGCCCGGCGAGTGTGGACGCCGTGACCGCCCCGTTTTGTGCGGTGATCTCGTTCGCCACCCGGTGCAGACCCGCTAGCAACAGACGCCGGAGATCATCGAAGTCGTAAAAATTAAAAGTCAAATATGGCTCTGGCGTGGTGGTCTCGTACTAAACAAAAAATAATATTAAAATGTATATAAATTGTTAGTAAATTTAAAAAAAAAACTAGAGGGTGTCCAATTCCTCAAGGACTCCAATGTATTACTGTAACATGTACAACAACACATGGTATACAAGAGTTACTTACAGCAGTGAGGATTGCCGCGATTATAAAGGAACTCGTGGTTGGCATTCTGTTCGCTCGAAGAGGAAAAATCCGAGTCCGCATAGCGATGAAGCACAGGGCTTTCTGTGGGCAATATTAATAAAATCAAGTATTAGATTACCCCACGCTCCCACACCGCGAACATTCTCTTCTAATGTAACAGTTCACATCTGAGCAATAATTTAGTCAGTGTGGTTTAGCTCAATCAAACAGAATGAAAGTTGGCAAGTGAGGCATTCTGTACTGTAACATCTCCGGACAAGGCTAAATGAATAATAAACACCGCGGAAGAGCGGGTGCAGGCGGTATACGCGTCCTGATTGGATCGATGAACAGAAACGCAGCTCAGTAGTTTTAAACCAGGACCGACTGCCGCCTTCCGTACTATTGAAAATAATTCTGCGGTGAGACGGTTCAAGTACACAAAGTGAATTTGAGCACTGTTAACTTTGACATCAGTTGATATATCGTAGACTTCGACCAGTTTCACCGTCCTTATGCACGTCTCATAACGCGGAGCGTTAGGTAGTAAGCAATATTCTCAACTTGTAGTCTCTTTGGTTTTTTGTATTTTATTTTGTTCTATCAATTGACATGCAAAAGCTATGAATGGTTGATCGCGGTCAAAGTAGAAGTGCAAGACATCACAGTTTAAGTTGGCAGGCATGTGTAGTCGTCAACTTTTCAAAAACTTTCACGGTGTGGGCACAGCCTTAAGCATTATAAAATCAAAATCAAACATGTTTTATTTCGTCTTAGGGGAAGAATGGCTCACGTTACAAAAATTTTAACATTTTCAAAATATTTTACACTACAATTAATTAATTCTCTTAAAATTAGTAACTGATTAAGCAATCAGTAGCTAATTCTTTGGCGAAGCTAATGTCACGATAGACAATACCTATCTGAGTCATCGGCTTAAAAAGATAATACACAATACTTAGCCAATGTAAATTAGGGTAGGAGGGAAGAAAAAAAGCCGGAGGAAACAACTCCCGGTACTCTTTT
>DWOJ01000018.1:0-11120 GCA_018250935.1 Piruna pirus
CTTTCATTTTTTTTAATCATCAAAATTGGTTCACCTAGTCAAAAGTTCTGAGGTAACAAACATAAAAAAAATACAATCGAATTGACAACCTCCTCCTTTTTTTTGAAGTCGGTTAAATAATATTATTTAACCGACTCAATCAATCACGCAATTAAACAAAAATAAACTGGTTCACCAAAAACCATCCAAATGATTACTGTCGTTGTATGTGAAGTAAAACCACGGATCAGAATTTCACGGAAGGCAGTTAGTCTAATCTAGTACGCCAGCTAACACTATAAATAATGCAATCACCTTATTCATTAAGGGAATCAGTGAATCTGTGAACAACGTCCACGGGACAAGTATTAACTGGACTACTAACTCTACTAGTCACTAATAAAACTTATAAAATAATTATAACTAACAGGTCTAACGAACGTCTAACGAATACTTTTAGTAATATTCTTGTTAACATCTTATTCTTAGTGAACTAATACCAACTGCCAGATCTGTTTAATTGCAATGCTTTTCGAAGTTTGTCAGTTTGTAGACGGCAGCAGACGGGTGGAGTTGTAAGCTCGTTTGCTCGCTCGTTTGTCGATTGCTCCTTTCTTGTATTGGTATAAAAGTCAAGCCCGTGGTATAAAAGCTAGTCCTACTATATGAATTTCATTTGATTAAAGATTTTTTTTAAAATATCGATGCTTTTAAATCTCTTGCCATTTTACTTACCCGTAACACAGACAAAAGTGTTACTAGAACCAACCTCAAACAAAGTAATAAATCAAAACGCTTTGTTTTCCTTCTATTTCCGTTTGTATTTCTCTATTGCCCAAATATTCCTAATGGATGTCCCCTTGTACTGTAAGGCTTTTGTTTGCACTACGTTAAATATATTGAGTATTTCCGTAATCACGTATCACGGTGATTAATAAAATGCCTTTACTTTAAATTATCAATAAAATACCTTTACCTAATTTATAGAAAGTAAGAAAGAAAATAAATAAAGAGTTTTGTAGGGTCCTTTGATTACCCGTACACCTTTTTTACTTGCTCTTGATAACTAACTTGATTAGATAATGAAATTATACTCCGGAAATTACTATACGAAAACTGTTTATTGACTTGATTATTGATTATGATTTATGCTAATGATGGGGCGAGCACGCGCGGTCACCCTGCTGTTCCCGAACGCGTACTGTCGGTAAAACCGCGCGGCTCGCGGAAACTGTCGACGCAGCAGAATGTACGGCTTGGCCCGTACATGCTCCCGCGCCGAAAAGATGCTGTGTTAATAAAATGAGGTGCTATAAGATGATGCCATTTTTTCCTTACATTACTTGTTAGTTAATGGAAACCAAACGAACAATCAAATGAATTTTGCCTATTATTAGAGCGAGTTAAACTTGACACTATCATCATTAACAACGTAAACTGCGTTAAATTCCGGTGACGTGCACTTGTTATGTTTGTCGGCTACCGCTACGCACTGTACACTTTTGTTTTTAATAGGCCGACGTTGATTATCACACTTATCACTTACACTACACTGAAAGTTTGTTGATTCTGCTGGGCGGGCGGTCGGCTGAGGACTTGCTCCCTCTGCCGCCTGCGCCGCCGCCGCTGCCGTCGCCTGTCGCCTCCTCCGCAGGATCCTCACTCCCCACGCTGCAGAGCCGATAATAATGATGCCGACCAGGATATACGTTACCGTGTAGTGATGTATATCATGATGACTGATGTCATTGTATAAAGGAACGGTCTGCTGCATCTCTTCTATTTGATGTTGGATACGGATCAGGTTTTTTGAGTGCTCATCGATATCTCTTTGAGTGATGTCAGTAGGAGGAGCGGGTATAGAAATATTGATTATGTGGTTTATAGGCGACAGTTTAGGGACTTCAAGATCAGCCTTGATATGCAGATTACTCGTGTCTTGTTTATGAGTAAATACATTAAAGTCCTTAAATTTTATAATGCAACCGGCGCTTGCAGTAAATAGGCCGGCATTTGATAACTGCAGCGGTGAAATCTGATCTTCACAAAGAAGCTTCAGCTGACAGTAATCGCAACAGAAATAAAAATATGTATTTATTTTATTTAGTTCCAACCAACTTGTCTTGCATGTTTCTGAATAAACGTAACACTTGCTTGTTACTGGATCCCTGTCGCATAAGCTCTCGTCATCCATGATGTGGTAAACTGGGGACCTCGTCGTACATAATATTGTCCCAGAATTTTGATGTAGACAGGATTTCAAATCACCTTCTGTCATTGGCAACAGGGAGTCTTTCTTTAAATTGTATGCAAGGTAACTGGATACTGGTTTAATTCTTATCATCATATGATTATGACGTAATTGTGGAATAGGGAGGACTTTGTAAATTTCATACGTATCTCTGTGAACTAGAGGTATTTTAGTTTCAAAAATGAGGTAATTTGTGGACATTCTTGCTTTTATTTTCAGAATACGATAAATTTCAGGTAAGGAAATGCTGTCAAAGGGTACTGCTAAGTCTTTTGAGATCTTTCCAGATATGAGATTTAGTTCATTGTGAAGTTGTTCGGGAGAGAGAAGATGAAAACTTAGCTGGCCGCTGTAGATGTTGGTCAGTGTGTCCAGTAAAATATCTTGCATGTCCTTGAGCTGCATTCGGATATTATTTGCTATCATCGCGGAGAAAGTAAAGTCTTGTACTATAGAATTTACGAAGTCATCCGATCGGAAGTCTCTAATAGTATTTTCTAAATTCAATAGGCGCTGATTGATGACCTTGTGCTGCTTATTCATGATTTCTTCGGTGCGTTTAAGTAAATTAAACTCAGACTCGACCACTGATGTTTGATTTTTCCAAAGTAATGCTAGGTGTTCTTGATTTTTCTGGATAAGTTGTATGTCTTGCTCATACTTTTCGGCAAACTTGCTATCTAAAATACCGAACAAACTATTTGAAATAGATCCTATTACATTTATCAGTCCTCGGCGCGTGCGTGATTTCTGCTGATGCAACAAGAGGTCATTATAATAGTGCAGCTGTTCGCTACTGTGTTGAAGCTGCAACATGATCGCGTCGCAATGTGAGATGTTTCTTATCTTGAGACAAATGTTTTGTAAATATTCGGTATATTTCTTCAATGCTTGCGTGCCTTCCCAGTAGGGACTCATGTCATAGTAGACTACTAGGCGCCACTCGTCTCTAATAACGTACATGTCGGTAACCTTATCGAAATACAAGCTTTGATTACTTCGGAAAGGTGTTATATTAAATGAACCTTCTGTACTTGCAATAAGGGTCATGATGAACATTAGTAGTCCGAAAACTATTTTGGACAAACTAAGAGAATTTTTTCTCCTTGATTGAGAAACATAGCACGTTTGTTCAGTACCGTCCTGTTTACTTGATTTTTGTTGATCGCTGTTTTCTTGCTGGACAGGCAATATCGAAAGCTTGACGATAGGACGCTTCATGATTCCATTCTTAGTCTTAAGTGTAACAACTCTTACGTAACCATCACTCCCTGGGTGTAGCGCAGTGACCCGCCCGAGTGGCCACTTCCCCGCAGGCAAATTAGCATCTTGAATCAAAACCACATCATTGATTTTTATATTATCATGTGGTTTTAGCCATTTACTACGAGTTGTTAGTTGCGTGAGATACTCCGACTGCCATCTCTTCCATATATCTTGAAATATTTTTTGTGTAAGATGCCATCGAGTACGCAAATCTGTTTCTGTGTCAAAGAACGCCAACGTTGGTCCACTTGATAAGAAGTGTGAAGGTGTCAGACAGTCCAGATCATCTGGATCCTCGGTCAAAGGACATAATGGTCTCTGATTAAGGCAGGCTTCTAGTTGCGAGAGCAACGTGCAGTATTCTTCAAAGGTAAGTCTCTGCTCACCTATAACCCGTTTCAAATGGTGCTTTAACGAACGCACGGAGGCCTCCCAGAGGCCCCCTGCGGATGGCCAGGATGGACAGTTAAAATGCCACTCAATTCCCATCTCGGTGACGTCAGCGAGAAAGTCCTCACTGAAAATATTCTTGATTTCCTCATACTCTTGCTGCAGAACCTTGCTTGCGCCAATGAACGTAGTACCTTGATCGCTGTAAATATGTTCAGGCACTCCTCGTCTAGCTGACATTCTGCGGAGGGCTGCTAAAAAAGCGGACTTGGTTAAATCAGAGACTAACTCTAAGTGTACGGCCTTCGTCACCATACACACAAATACGGCAATATAGCCTTTTGAGGTCTTGATACCCCTTCCTTTGCTGGACTTGACGTATACGTGCCCCGTATAGTCAACCCCAGTATGGTAAAAAGGTCGTGACGGATTTACTCTTGCTGCCGGTAAATCCCCCATTATCTGGTAATGCCGACTTGGGGTATGTTTACGACATTTGACGCAACGATAAATGCGTTTTTTGGTGGCCTTGATGCCACCCACCAGCCAATACTTCCGTCGCATAAAGGCCGATGTAAGCTTAGCTCCACCGTGATAAGTGAGCTCATGACAATCGTCAATAATTAATTCCGATAATCTGCTATTTTTTGGAATGATAATGGGGTGCTTCATGTCTAAATGTATATGCGCATGTTTTAGACGTCCGCCCACTCTTAGTACTTGATCTTGATCTAGAATAGGGTTCAGCATACAAATCTTGCTTTTTGCTGCTACTGTAGAACCCTTTTTCAATGCTTCTATCTCTTGATAAAAATATTCTTGCTGTACTTGCTTGACTATCTTGATTTTAGCCATGTTTATTTCACTTAAGGTTAAGTATGATTTTCTTGCTTGCTTTCTTGATACAAATCTGTAAACCCACGCTAATATCCTTGTAACCTTGCTTAACGAGCTGTATTTATTTAACAGTTCCTCTATAATGCTGGCTTGATCTTGCTTGATAACAATAGCTACTTGCTTAGCTTTTTTCACTTCTTGATCGGTGGAATAAATTCCTTGCATGCTTTCTTGCTTACTTGCTTCAAATGAAGACAACCAGGTCGGTCCTTTCCACCACAGCTCATGCTCACGTAACTGAGACGCTGTAAGACCACGACTGGCACAATCTGCTGGATTCTCTTCTGACTTTACGTATCGCCAGCAGTCAGGCGGAGCCACTTGTACAATCTGTTTTATTCTATTTGCTACAAATGGTTTCCAGCGCTCCGGCATTCCATGAATCCATCCAAGAACTACCATGGAGTCAACCCAGCAGTGAATATTGATCTGATAGCCCTCTAAGCATTTCTTAATTTTTTCCAATAACTTGATGAGCAGGAGCGCGCCACACAATTCCAATTTTGGTAGAGTGAAGGTTTTGCTGACCGGTACTAATCTTGCTTTACCGGCTATCATGATAACCGATGTGTGACCATGTGACGTGACCTTGCAATAAACGACGCACGCGTAGGCTTTCATTGAGGCGTCAGAAAACCCATGAAGCTCAATATTATCGCACTCCGTTGTTCCTAACCATCTAGGTATATAAAATTGATTAATATTTTTCAGGTCCGATTTAATCTGAGTCCATTCCTTGCTTATATTTTCAGGTAAGGGATCATCCCATTGCATTTCTAATCGCCACACTTGTTGAAATAATATCTTGATTTTCGTAGAAAGTGGAGACAACCAGCCGAGTGGATCAAATAACTTCGATATGTCTGATAAAAGTGTCCGTTTGGTAGGAGGTATTTGCGAAAATTCCATTCTTGATGTAAAACTAAATTGATCTTTCTGTGGATTCCAACTCAAGCCTAAAGTTTTCTGCGATTCCGCTTGCTTGAAATCGAAGTCCACTTGCTCTTCCGTGCTGTCAATTAGTCTTAATAATTCTTGGTTATTCGACTTCCACTTTCTTAAATTAAAACCACCAGAGTTTAGTAGCTTAATGAGGTCTTGAATGAGCTTTCTCGCTAACTCAATAGAATGACATCCGTGAACGAGATCATCCATATAAAATGCAGACTCTATTACCTGCGGAGCGGAACTGTCTTGATAGTTCTGTTTTTCATCACCAGCCAATTGTCGAAGGGTCATCATTGCTAAGAAAGGGGCAGCCTTTGTGCCATATGAAATTGTGGACAACTGGTAGCTTTGTAGTATGTCTAAGGGAGAATCCCTCCATACAATCTTCTGATATTTCTGGTCATCTGGATGTATCCACACCTGGCGGAACATTTTTTCTATATCGGCACTGAAACCGTACTTGTACTGCCTCCACTTGATTAAGAGGGTCTGAAGATCTTGCTGTAAGTTTGGACCTCTTTCCATGAGATCGTTTAAACTCAAACCAGATGACGTTTTACTTGATCCATTGAATATCACACGTAGCCTTGTAGTACTGGAATCTTCTCTTACTACACAATGATGCGGAAGGTAACAACCTGATGCAAAGTCTCCTTCAGCCGGTACCATATGATGAAGCGATAAATATTCATTGATGAAAAGTTTATACTCTCTGGCTACAAGTTCCTGCTTGCTGAACTTCCTCTCTAGCTGGTTGAATTGAGCAATAGCTTTATTTCTTGATAAGCCTAACTCTTGATCAACGCTCGGTTTCAAAGGTAAGCGAACTTCATACCTGCCATCTGAACGGCGTATGGTAGTATTTTTATAGAATTCCATGATTTGGTTATCCTCCAGGGACATCGAAGATGAATCCGAAATGTCCTCAATATGCCAAAACTGTTGTATTTCCTGTATATTATTTAAAGTTACGTTGCAATGTAATGTATGCTCTACACTACCGCTCAAAATCCAACCTAAACGCGTTTGCTGCGCGATCGGTAAGTTCGGTCCCATTCTAATTATTCCTTCTAACAGAATGCTGCTGTAAACGTCGGCGCCAAGAAGAAGATCGACTGGACTACTAATGTTAAAATTAGGATCAGCCAGAGGAATGGAATCTAAACTTGGCCAGATTTGTTTGGGAAAAGAATTACTTGGTAAATTCTTAATTAATGATTTCATAATGAATGCGTCTGTCTCAAAACAAAAGTCTCCATGATAAGACTGACACTTGATAGTGATCACTCCTGTACAGTTATTTTCCTTGTCTCCTATTCCAGTTATGATCCCGCGACATCTTTTCCTGGGCAGCCCTAGGACCTGAGCTGCTTTTTCTGATATCAATGACGTTTGAGATCCCTGATCGAGTAGAGTACGGACGCTATGATAAGATCCGTCGTAAGCCTGAACCTTAATAACAGCTGTTGCTAATAGGATCTCAGGGGCTTGTCCCTGAAGTGACACGTGTGTGTTTCCATGCTCTGATTTCATGATGTTATTGTTGCCGGCGCGAGTCTCTGTCGACGTCGGCGCACGGGTCTTATTACTAAATGCCTCATGTAAAATAGAATTATGATTTCCATTGCATTCACGACAACGCTTTACTGAATAACAATTCCTACCCTGATGATCATAAAGACAGTTTTTGCATAGGTTCCGTTCGGTAATTATTTTACGTTTAAGGTAAATAGGCATTTCTAAAAACTTTGAACAATAATAAATTCCATGGTCATTTTTATTGCATATAGGACAATATCTTGCAGGCTTGCTATTCTGACCGGACGTCGTGGTATTGTATGACGGCGTTGATTGCGCAAACTTGTTATTTGATGCAAATGTTTGTTTGAAATGATTAGGTTTTTTGTAGTTGGAAGAATGAAAATAATTATTATGACTTGATTTCGCCGCTGGGTTTTCTTGCTTTTTTCGGAACGTCTCTATCGCAGTAAACTTGCACTCTAGGAATTCTAGGAATTCCTTTAGCGTAGGCAACTCTCTGGGTTGCTTTAAGGATGATATGTATTCGTTGTAAGTGTCAGCATCCAGCTTCTGACTCAAAATATGAACGAGTAGCGGGTCCCAGGTGTCAATGTCCACTCCCAGATTCTTTATAGCGTTCAGCGCCTCCAGTGACGTATCGTGGAGCCTCTTAATATGACCGAACGATACTTGCTGCGACACTGGTAAAGTCATGATCGAATTGACGTGCGACGTGAATATTAGTTTTTTATTGCTGTATCTGTTGTTGAGGATATCCCAGCACGTCACGTAGTTATCAGAACTAATCTGGAGATGCTGCACCAATCTTTCTGCTTCACCCCGGAGCTTTCCCTTTAAGAACTGCATTTTTAGTGCACTTGATAGTGAAGGATTGTTATGTATAGACTCTGTGAAAAGATCCTTGAAAGATGTCCACTCTTCAAAACTGCCATGGAATGTTGGGAGCTCCATGTGAGGCGTAGACTTCTCTCTGTGACACACCGACCACATCTTTTTATTTATTGCTCTTTTAACTTCTGCGTAGACCTTTTCGTAATGATAGTACGTATTGTCGTAATCTTCATTCTTCCCCTCTAGCTCACTATCTATCTCTAAATGCAGCGAATCAATCGCAGACCAACGCGATTGAAAAATACTCAACAAATCCTCGTATTCCCATTTTTCTGTAACCGTATTTAAATCTAAACCAGTTACCTTTCGCTGCAATGCCCTAAAGTTGCTGGCTTGCTTCCTCAGCAACTCATCTGTCCTGCTGTCGACACCCTGAGCCCTAAAAGTGATTGGATAACTTGAAGCATCGTTCTTACTGAATATACCTTCTTGCGATGTGCCGGGCCTTGCTGCCGGCAGCTCCACGTCAGTGGGCGTGCGCGGGGCCTGCGGTTGCTGCACCCCTAGTGGAGTAGCAGGACGAAGAAGTGGAGTCGATGGCTTCTGCTCCCACCCCTGATAGTTTTCTATCGCCAACTTGATAATTTCATACCGCTCCTTCGTACGCTCGAAAGCCTTTTGAGTAAAGTACTCGTGCGACTTAATACCATACCCACATAACTCTAAATGATTGGACTGAAATTCCTGCCAATACGTGTTCAGAGTTTCTAGTCTGCGCTTGATATAGTCACTGGTCTTGCGTTCCGGTCCATCTTTCTTAAAATTGGAGTACAACTGTTCCACAGCTCCAATCAACTGCTGCTGTGTAGCCAATAGATCCTCCATCATTGCTTGCTTATAAATAAATAAGAAAGATCTTACTTTATCTGGAACGGCCTTGATTGCTCCGTCACCAACTTGCTATTCCCAACACTGCAATCCTGATTTACAGCGGGATGATCTTGATACTTGCTGGTTCTCCTCACGAAACACAACTTGATTATGTGCACTCGCGAGGCCCTTTCGAAGGACCAAAAAAAGGGATGTAGGGTCCTTTGATTACCCGTACACCTTTTTTACTTGCTCTTGATAACTAACTTGATTAGATAATGAAATTATACTCCGGAAATTACTATACGAAAACTGTTTATTGACTTGATTATTGATTATGATTTATGCTAATGATGGGGCGAGCACGCGCGGTCACCCTGCTGTTCCCGAACGCGTACTGTCGGTAAAACCGCGCGGCTCGCGGAAACTGTCGACGCAGCAGAATGTACGGCTTGGCCCGTACAATACCATATAATAATAAATTAATATCTGAATCAGCCCTCACATAACATAACCAAACTCTGTTCGTAAATACAAACCGAACTGAAACAGCGATTTAAGTACGCTTCAAGCCTCCTCACAGATAACCGCTACAATAAAGTTCCATTAAAAGGCACATGAACGCAGTCACGAGATAATTTAGCGCATTAGTCCGAGAATACCCGCCGACTCTCCCGGTCTCCGCAGCTCCGATCTCACGTGCCCGTGATTCAGTGTTTACACAACGGACATAATGCTCTCTTTACGGTGTTCTACTGTACGTAAACTCACATTCTTGTAGCGTTACTGTGCCAATGTGTCTCACTAATGGCGGTAAGCGAGCAGGCGACGAATTGATTGATTCCGAAGTGCCCAATGAAAGTCTTATTTGCATTCCTTGCAGTCTTGCCTTTGCCACTCCCATTTTCATCATCATCTTTCCATCTAATGGCGGTAAGCGAGCAGGCTACGAATTGATTGATGATTCCGCAGCGCCCAATGTAAGTCTTATTTGCATTCCTTCTTGTACAATCTTCCCTTTGCCACTACCGTTTTCATCATCATCCTTCGATCTAACGGCGGTAAGCGAGCAGGCGACAAATTGATTGATGATTCCGCAGCGCCCAAAGAAAGTCTTTTTTGCATTCTTTGCTGTATTGCCTTTGCCTCTCCCGCTTTTAGCATCACCTTTACATCTTGTGGGTTGTTTATCCATTTTTCTGCACCCAAGTGCAGAAAAATGGACAAACAACCTACTTATTCGTGGTCTCTATTCCCAGGTTTAATTTCATTCTCTCTTCTAGTGGAAGAGGTCAGGTCATAACATTAGCTATGTTAGTCAACTTGGTTCGTAATGGATTTCAGCATTAGTCGAGATGAAAGACGACAGCTTTGAGTATAACCTGTCACTGCGCAGTTAGACTGTCAATCGTCTGCTCGTTGAGTGACCAGAGCTCGGCTCCGCACATTAAAACAGGCAAACTTAATTGGTATATCTACTAGTTTGTCTAAAGCTCCCCATCAGTTTTACTTATTTCCTTTTATTTGTAAGCTTATACGTCTAGTACATTTATTTACAAGTGTGTTGCTATGCGTCAAAATGTAGTCTGTACTGGTACTTTAGTACTGTTGTTGTTCATGTTTTGTGTGTCTTAGCGTCTGTCATTGTTAACTGATTTCTGGTATATTTTCCCGCTTTACTTGCTCAGTACTTGTAGTAAGACAACATCCGTATACTAGCGCATTGTTATCTTTAGGACAAGGTGTGACGTGACGTCGCCGTGACGTCGAAGCCTTGTCAAAATAATCATGAGTTTTAAAATACCGTCAGAGCTGATCAGAGCCGGTAATCAAACAACGTGAGTCATGGGGGGTGAGCATGTTTGCTTAAAACTCTTCGTGATATGACAGCTGAAATTGCGATGATTCTTTTAAATAGCCGTCTTCTTGATTTTTTATTCCTCGTTTATTTACCGCTACAAATAACTTCTTGTAGAGCGATGATTGAAGAAGCCGTGGGGAGACAGCTCGGTAGCAAGCAGGCAGTTGTAGTATACCATTGATTATAGAGTCTCGATATCTACATCAATCAAAGATATTGAATAAAGTGTAGATGTGCCACAAGCGTGCTGAAAGTGATCCGCTCAAAGTGCACCAAGTAGTGTCG
>DWOJ01000019.1:0-11120 GCA_018250935.1 Piruna pirus
GAAGTCACGGATACTAAACGGACAGATGGACGTAATAGCTGACCAGTGATAACTAGTGGCTCTAGTTAAAACGTTCATGAAGTTTTCATGAACGTTTTAAGCATTCTGTACCAGTTGGTATAGCTGACCATATTCACTGAGCCGTACAATTGAGTGGCTTTATAACTTGTGAAATGAAACTGACTACCAATTCCACTGGACAAGCATGGTGAAGTAGCCTCTTCAGTTATGAGGAAACTCACCATAAGAACGAAACTTTAAATTTTCACGAAATAAAGAGTAGCGAAAGAAATAGTCCAACGTTTATTTCAAAACTCATTATGTCCTTCGTTTGTTTAAGTGCTGTTTCAGCCCTTAACCTGTTCTCTAAGGACTGCGGAGAAAATTATGCGTGCATTTTAACGTTAACTAAATTTCGAATATGTGTCGCGTACATAATTATTCGAAAATTTCATTGCAATAAATGCACTTTTAAGATCAAAAATGCAATGCAAAATTAAATAAGTTAGCCGCTTATAGGCCTTTAGGACCAACAGCAACTACTAATTTGACAGAAAAATACCCGGCTATGTTAGAGGAATTATTCAGTGAAGCGCTCGTGGTCGTGCGGCGTGTGTCAAGAAACACATCAACGATGCAACGCTTATTCCAGCCGGAATTAGATGGCCGAAAATGATAATATTATTGAGCGTTCACGCGTAGCAGTCAATTCCGGTTGTTATCTTCAGATGATAGTCGCAAAGCTTGTCGAAGGTCTTCAGACGGAAAATTTTGAATTGGCTACTAACCCTCCAGCAATGGAGCCTCTCCTCAGTCATGAGTAAAGACCTAAGTCCGGCATCCAGCAACTGTGAATAAGGCTAGACAACATTTTAAAGCCTAATTCTTCGTCAACCTTTAAGACTTATGAAAATACCCAAGGACACCGAATGTTATTCAGTGTCCTTTAAGTTTTTAGTTAAGTTTAGTTATTAACAATTTCCTTATTGGAAATTTAATGAATATTAGGTTTCCAGCGTAGTTTACACTGTATCACCGCAAATTAAACGAAACCGAAATCAATCGAAGTTGGAGTGTTTCAGAACATTTGAAGGTGAATGTAGGAGGAGGAAAGAAAGACAATGGGGAAGGTAGGAGTTATCATGCTTAATGATAACTCCACTTTCACCAACCCGTATTGGAGCAGCGTGGAGGAAGGACGCTGTAGGCCTACTCAGTTCCGAGGAGAGACTCGGAACTTGTAGTGTACCACTATAGATTGTAGCTAAGAATGATGATGATATTCAACGTCTTTGTAGTGAAACACACGTCAGGAGACTGAGGAGACCCCTCCAGCGATTGTTCGCTAGCCTCACTATTACGCGCCTTCGTGCGGCGGCGGCGCGCGGTGCCTACCGCGGCGCGGGAGAAACTTAACATTGGCACTTGCCGTGGCGGTGGCGGCGGCGGCGGCTGCGGCCCCGGCGCCTCCCCGCGGCCGGCCGGCGCGCGCACCACGAGCTGGCTGCGCGTGCGCCGGTACCTACTGCCATTCGCATCTTCGACTACAAACGACCGCGGCTCCGCAGCACGTGCAACGATCGAAACCTGTTTTCTATGCCCGTTGCAGACTACAGTCGCCTTATCCCCCATTGACACGGTTTGCAGTGGTTTTGCCGACCTATCATAATATTTTTTATCTTTACGTCTTTGGGCCATCAAGGCCGCGTAGTTGTTATAGTTGTCAACCGGTTCGTTTAATAGTTTTGCAGTAATTGGCAATTTTGTTTTTATTCTTCTGCCCATAAGCATTTGCGCCGGAGAATCAAAACCGTCTCTCGGCGTAGATCTAAAATTTAACAGAGACAAATTAAAATCGTCACCCGAGTCTATACATTTCTTGAGTAAAGTTTTAATAGTCTGCACGGTTCTCTCACTCTTCCCGTTCGACTGAGGATGGTGCGGCGAAGACGTCGTGTGACGTATCTCCCAATCGCGCATAAAGTTTTTGAATTCAACGGAAGCGTAAGCGGGACCGTTGTCCGTCACTAACTCGGCTGGGATTCCGTGGCGTGCGAACTGCTCTTTCATAAACTTTATAACCAGCTTGCTACTCATTCCGGTCAATTCACCTACCTCAACATAATTTGAAAAATAATCAACGAGTATAATGAATTTATTCTTCCGATATTCAAATATATCGGAGCCTAGCTTGTGCCACGGCAGCGCGGGCACTTGGTGCTGCCGCAGTGGCTCGCGGCGCGGGCGCGGCGCGTGCAGCGCACACGCGGCGCAGCGGCGCACCAGGCTCTCCACGTCGCGCGTCATGCCGGGCCAGAACATCACCTCGCGCGCGCGCCGCTTACACCTCTCTATTCCCAGATGACCTTCGTGCACTCGCTTCAACATCTCCCCTCGCAACGCACTCGGAATAAACACGCACTCCCCCTTGAAAATCATTCCGTTCACAAAATGGAGTTGTTCCCGGTAAGGCCAGAATACGGTTACGTTGTCGCTAACATTACGTCTACTTTTAGGCCAACCATTCTTTAATAATTTAATTAATTGCGCACAGACGCTATCGGATTCGGTTTCCTTTTTAATTAATTGCATTTTTACTTCACTAAACGGTACATGCTCCAACATAAAACACGTTTGTACACCTACTTCCTCCGACACGCGATCATTCATCACGTCGGTCAAGGGGGCCCGCGACAGCGTATCTGCAATGTACATATACTTGCCCGGGACGTACACCACCCGGACGTCGAACCCCTGCACCCTCAACATCATGCGCTGCAAGCGGGCTGGCACCGAAACCAGCGGCTTGTTAAACAGGGCTTCCAGCGGCTTATGGTCGGTGTGAACCGTGACATCAGATCTCCCGTAAATGTACTGCCTAAATCTCTCGACGGCAAACACTATCGCGAGCATCTCCTTTTCGATTTGCGCATACCTCTGTTGCGTGTCGGTGAGCGTGAGCGAAGCGAACTCCACGGGGCGGCCGGCCTGCAGCAGCACGGCGCCCACGGCCACGCCGCTCGCGTCCACCGACAGCACCACGGGCAGCTCCGCCGAGTACAGCGCCAGCACCGGCGCGCTCGCCACCTTAGCCTTCAGCGTCTCCACCGCTTTAGAGTGATGCGTCTCCCACACCCACTCGCTATCTTTTTTAAGAAGCAATCGCAGTACGTTAACACATTCCGAGCAATTTTGTATAAATTTTGACAAGTAGTTAATCATACCGAGGAATCTTTGTAACGCTTTTCTATCGGAGGGCTCAGGCATTTCCATTATGGCTTTTACTTTCGAATCATCGGCTCTCATCCCGTTCGCGTCGAACTTATGCCCCAAGTAAACTATTTCTGACACACCAAACCTACATTTATTCCGATTGAATTTAATGCCTACTTGCTGCGCGCGTTGCAATACGGACTCCAACCTCATGTCGTGCTCCTCTTTCGATCTACCCCACACTATGACATCATCGACGAACGATTCTACACCATCCAAATCCTCCAAGTGTTGCCTAAGTTTAGCGTGGAATACCTCACAAGCGCACGATATACCGTACGGTAGACGCAGAAACTGGTATCTACCATACGGGGTACTAAAGGTGCACAGGTCAGCGCTGGCGTCGTCCAGCTGCACCATCCAGAAGCCGCAGCGCGCGTCCAGCACGCTGAAGACGCGCGCGCCGCGCAGCCGCGCCGCCAGCTCCGGCACCGTCGGCAGCGAGAACTGCGCGCGCCGCACCGCCTTGTTAAGTGGCCTAGGGTCCAAACATACACGAATGCTGCCATCCTTTTTGGCCACTAACACAATGGCGTTAACCCAGTCGGTCGGATGTGTGACCTTTCTTATTACACCGAGTCCCTCCATTCTTTTCAATTCTACGAGCAACTTATCCTTCATCCCTAGCGGTATTTTTCTAGTAGGACATAACACCGGTTGCACGTTTTTATCTACTACAATACTATATTTACCGGGTAGCTTTCCCAATCCTTCAAACAAATTGGAATACTTATTAATATTTAATGCATCTACACGCTTTATCAAGCCCATCATAATACAACCTTCTAATCCTAATATATTTTGACAATTATTCAAGTTCGCAACGACAAATGGCAAAATATAAGTTTTTTCGTTAAAAACAACACTTAATTTATCAAACCCAATTATTGGCAGCCGATTTCCCGTAAAGGAATGCACTAGCTTTTTAAACGGCTTAAGACGCTCAACAGAAAAACCTAACTTTAAAAACTCATATTTTGACATAACATTAATCATGGAACCCGTATCTACTTTAAGTACAATTTGTTTTCCGTTACAAACTACGTTTTCAACCCATTCCTTCACGGACTCACCCAGTTTTTTGTCCTCCGCCAATGTATTAACGTAAAACATTTCACTATCACTTTCAGCCGAATCCACACTGAGATTTAACACCTTACGCATCTCAACCTTTCGCTTACACACACGGGAAAAGTGACCGCTCTTGTCACAAACAAAACACAACGCCGTACGCGCCGGGCACCGATCGTCGGCCGGGCAGCGCGCTCTGCCGCACCGCGCGCAAGCCGCGGGGCCGGGTCGCGCTTCGTCCGCGCCCGAACATTGCATTCACTTGCACCTCCTCAGTACCACCGCCGATACATGAACTTTCCTCCTTAGTTATCTCGGCCGCTTGACATATCTGAATCGCTTTCGACAATGTCAACTCGTCACAACGTAGTAGCCGGTCCCTGACCGTATTATTAGTGATTCCGCAGACGATTCTATCCCGTAGCAAACTCTCGTGCAAGTCGCCGAAGTCACATTGCTGACTTAACAGCCGCAAGGCGGTCACATATTGATCAATGTTTTCTCGTTCCTCTTGATTACGTGTGAAAAATTTAAATCGCCGGACGATAACATTCGGCTTGGCTCCGAAATATTCATCGAACTTACTTAACAAACACTTGATGTCATCTTCACTTTCGTCTTCCCCGAACGAAAACGTTGCATATACCTCGTAACCTGCCGAGCCTATGAGGTTGACCAACAAGCTAGCCTGAACTTCTTTCGGCTCCTTGCTCACTCCAGACGCCTTTAGAAACACTTCGAACAGCTTCCGCCATTGCCGCCACGCCTCAGCTCGCGCGGCCGGTCCGCCTTCGAGTGATAATTCTGCTGGAGGACGCGCGTGTTCCATATTGTGGGCACGTTATTTACTGATCACTATACACAATTAATACTATTTCGAATAATTTTCGTAATGTTCAACCAGTGTAATCAATAATTTTCACGCACCGCTGTCACCATGTCAAATTTCGGGAACAAGTCCTTTAGACATATTCTCCCAATTGTGGGATATACCTCTTATGGAGATGATCGTACGGGAATCGAACTCTTATGCGTGGCAAACCATCGCCGCGGCTACGGAGTCTGCGACAGGCATCTCCGCCCAGTCGAGAGTTAATGACTGGGCGGAGACGTCTGTTCCCGAAATGTACCGGCTCATTTCTGTATTTATTTTAGTGGGAATGTGCCCGAGAAGCAAATTAGACGAATACTGGACGACCGGGGTCTTGGGCATGCCCGAATTTAGGAAGTTAATGTCAAAAAATCGGTACCTTTTATTAATGCGGTTCCTCCACTTTGTAGACAATGATTGTGTAGCAATGAGAGGGCCTGATCGTAAGATTGCCAAAATTAAGCCAGTCTTAGATTATTTAAATATTAAATTCAAGGCTGCTTACGTGCCTCGACAGGAATTGGCCCTCGATGAATCGTTGTTATTGTGGAAGGGGCGATTGAGTTGGGTGCAGGCAATTCGCACCAAAGCCGCCCGCTTTGGAATTAAAAGTTATGAATTATGCGAAGCTGTTTCAGGTTACGTACTTAAAATAATTATTTATTGTGGCAAGGGCACGATATCCAACACACCCTTGCACGGGTTTAAAAGCGCAACGGCGAAAATTGTATTGACTATGCTATCAGAGTATATGCATCGTGGATATACAGTATTTATGGACAATTATTATAATTCGGTAAGCCTTTCGAAATATTTAAAAAGACATGGCACTGATGTTGTAGGCACATTAAACAGGCGAAGGACTGATACACCTAACGAGATTCGATCCTTGGAAGAAAAGCGTATGGTGAGAGGCACTGTGGTGGCTAGACACTGTGGTACGGTGTCCGTGGTGGCCTGGAAAGACATAAAACTAGTGACCACAGTGTCTACCTATCACAGTGCTGACATGGCGCCAGGCAGGCGCGCTGGGCAAAATATCGAAAAACCGGTGGTTGTCCACGATTATAATAAGTTTATGGGCGGGGTGGACACTAAGGACCATAAACTATCGATGTACCTGTTAGAGCGTAAACAAGGTTTGAAATGGTATATCAAAGTTTTCAAGCGTTTGCTTAATATATCGATTTTAAACTCGTATTTAATATATTGCACCAATATGGGCCAAGGGTGTAAATTAACCCACCGCGAATTTAGATACCAATTAGCAGCAGAACTCGCTACTAGATATGGCGTCGACGTTCAAAGTAGATCAGGTAACCGCAGTGTCTCCCATGTTCGACTTGATGGGTCAATACACCATTTACTGAGCATGTGGAGAACACTGACCGGACCACAAAAAAACAAGATAGGTTTAAACGCGGACGTTGCGCCATGTGCCCTACCCACCCAGGTGGTTGTGTGACCCACCTTCGCTTCGGATAACATAATATTATGTAGTAATTTAAAATCTGTAATCTTTCGATTTTATTATATTGATTAGATTATATTGATTTGATTATATTTATTATATTATGTAGTATTGCCTGTACTCGTCACATTGTGAGAGGTAACCCGTTCTCGGAAGTGGGACAGTTATGAGTTGTAATCATGAATGTTAGAATAAACTGTACTCCGGTGTTTAGATGAAAGTTATGTATCTCATTATGTTATATGATATCATTAATAATTACGTACATTCAACTTTTTTATAATTATGATTCTTAATAATAATTTGTTGTTTACAAAATCACAATTGTTTCATTTCTACAATGTTCCTCAGACCCAGTTCCTGTAGCTAATTTAAAAAGTTCTTTGTTGTGCTCAGTCATGGATTTAAATTAAATTATTTTTGCATCGAAAGTACCTACCTAATTAGTAACCTAAATGTTGAATTTGTCTTATTTTATTTTACTTTTCTAGCTAAAAATTAAGGTTAAGGTCGTAGCCGGGTGCTTACGATTCATTTACGTTATCAGTAATTTGGTTGTACATCGTACATAAAAACCTTCAAATAAATAAATAAAGGTAAAATCTCTTTAAGGAAAGGGGCTAATTTCGTTCCTTTCCTCAATATCCTGCGACATACAGACAAAAAATAACAATTTACAAAACTATGTCACTCACCTAACCAGGTAATTTATATAATAGATTTTCTATAATAGATCTCCGACTTCATTCTTGATTTTTATAAATATTTTGTCTTACTGTATACCAGTGCGTTACGTCATTCGATAGCTCATTTTTTCTACTTTGCAACACAGTCATTTTCATAGAGTACAGATCTCAACAAACGATTATATAGGTCAAACAATGTTACCATAGTGAAATGACGACCTTTTCCAGTTTTTATTCAAAATTTCTTTATTTATTTACTTTATGTCACAAAAAATGTGTTTTAGTGATGACTAAATACGATATTTATGATAAGTAATACTTACAAACCACAAATTTCAAGTAATTATTTATTTATGATCCAAAATATAGCCGACGGAAAGATCGCAAATTTTACAATTATTGTAGTTCTGAGATGCAATTTCAAAGAGTATTTATCAATAAATTTCTTCTAAAAAGACTGTATTTATTATTTTTATAGATTATTTGGTTATCATTGAAGATGAATATATATTTTAAATTCAAAATACTATAAATATTATATCTCAAAATAACCAATTAGTACAGCAACTGCTGAGTGTAGACAAATTTTGTGTTCAAGTGATTATGAAATAAAAACAAAACGTGTCATAAAATTGGAATACAGTGCTATATATTCATTAGTTATCTAACCATAATAATCAATCATTACTTTGGTGACATCTTAACAAAAAGTCATTTATTTTCAATAAAATCTGAAACAAGTCACGCGCGCTTACGACCGTGCAAAAGTAACGGCAGTCGGCGGTATATACTGGCAATCTGGCCGGCATTCCGAAGGTTAAATGAATACAACACTCACGAATCTTCCAGTAGTTTAGTTGCCATCTTTAAGTTGAAATTTCCAAAAATATGTTCTTAGTGGATAGGTCAAAACTTCATATTTAGATAGTTTATAATAGTTAAAGTGTTTAATGTAATAGTTTACCTGAGGGATAACAATATCGGCGAGATACTTGGCGTATATGTAGAGCTCCTCAGCCTGGTCGAACTGCAGTGTGTGCTGGTTGTGTTGCAGGTCGTACTTGATGCAGTCGTAGATGTCCGGGATCTTGGATATGTCGTACGTCTTGTTCTTCATGCAGAAGTCCTTCTCGATCTTGCCCCACCGTCTGCCCATCAACTCCCAGGTCTCGCCGTGGTACAATATTGTGTCTGAAACGAATTCACACCGACTACTGAATATTCCGGCTAGAAGGGCAACGATAGCATGTCTACTCGGCGTTGGGTTTAGATATTTCGCCGCAAGAGTTGGACACATCGAGCGATGCTCAGTTTGGAAAAAACATACTGATACTTCACACCGACACCTAAATATTCCGGATAGAAGGATAACGCCAAGCTGTCGACACTGCGTTGGGTTACGAAATTTCGCCGCAATAAACTCATCGAACGATGCTCCAATTGAAACAAACAAATGATCCGCTCTGCCTTCCATTCAAATAAGGCAGGGAAAATGTCTACAAAAATTTACATTCGGATCAGCAGTTTAATTATAAGAGAAATCGTGAATCGGGCTTTGAGATATTCCGTGTGGCGGTGGTGTTCAAAACGCCTATTTCAGATTCATAATTGCCTTGTACTACTAAGGCGACGAAAGGAACATATTTAGATCGGAGATCATGAATTGCGATCGCCCACTTGCATCTACTACTATGGCTTATACCTCCTATGGATTAGAGGAGGCCTATGACCAGTAGCAAATGGTGGCAATATGGAAGGCATGCTATATAACTGGCTCTAATATTGAAGGTAGACATCGCGCTCTGAGAGTTATGCATCATGTTTTAGAGGCATGTGAAATCCCACCAACCCGCAATAGGTCAATAGTGTGGTGGACTACACCCTAAATCCTCCTTCTGGGAGACCTGAATGGCCACCAATGGCCATATAGAAGACATGTGTAGTGTAGCAGTAAACTAATAAAGCTGATGAATGGAGGATGCTAATAATGTTGATGTCAGGAACCTTGCCATCTGTAGCCGAGGCATACTTGAGTCGGGGCTGCTCACACACATGGATCTGTCCACTTGTCCAAGTTCCAGAATGGGGAAAAGTTTTTATTCCTCCTCAAGTGGAAGTTCGTCATATCCAGCTTGCCGAAGTATCCAAGATAGTATTTGTCCATGTTAATTCTTCCCCTCCACGAACCCGCATTGGAGCAGCGTGGTGGAGTATGCTCTTATGAGGTTATGAGGAGAGACCCGTGGCCTGCAGTGGTCACTATCGGTTGTAGCCAATTCTTTGGTGGTGCTCGCCACCAGCGTCACCGCGACCGCCAGAATGTTCGCGGTGCTTGCCCATACGACCATGGTCATGGTCACATGGCCCCTGAGGTTTTGTAGTCTTCTTCTTGGATGTGACCATATTTTCGGCTTTCCGTCAAGAATTATGTAACATATAATAATACCTTTGGTTTTAGGGTCGTCCTTCTTGGAGAGCACGATGCGCACGAGACTCGCGATGAGCGTGTGCACGTGCGCGCAGCAGCGCACGGGGTCCTTGACGAGGTCCATCGCTGCCGAGATGCTGAGCGAGCCGCACGGGTTGACGCGCGCGCGCTGCTCCGCAGTGAACTCACCCGCCTGCTGCAGCGCCTCGTGGAGGCGCGCTTTCGCCCTGGATCAACAAACAAGTGAACTCAAATTACATGCGAAACTATATGGAAAATATACCGAATACGGGAAAAAAACCGACTTCATTGGTTTTCGCATGGATCCCACTGTCAGCACTAGACCAAATTAATATGGACCACACGGGAAGCACCAGCTTTCAAACAAAAAAAGAATCATCAAAATCGGTTCACCCAGTCAAAAGTTCTGAGGTAACAAACATAAAAAAAATACAGTCGAGTTGAGAACCTCCTCCTTTTTTTGAAGTCGGCTGAAAATGTAATAATTTTAGATTCCAAAGAGAGTCCCCCTACATCATCCTCATCATCCATCCATCAGCCTTTATTGGTCCACTGCTGGTCATAGGCCTCTCCTAATCGACGCCACTGAGACCGGTCTTGTGCCTTCTGAATCCAGCGGGACCCCGCTGTTTTCCCCATACAAAAGTAACCTTTAAAAAAATGTGTTTTCTACTCTGTTTTCTAATGGCATAGAACCCGTGCAGTGTGCAAGTTCGACTCGCACTTGACCAGTTTTTCTTTTAAACGATCTTAGATGACACGAAGACGTAGATAATAATTATTTTTCAATAATAGGTACGTATTTCTAGTTTTTTTAGAGTTTATTGAGATGCTGGAAAGAGACAAGGTATACAACCTTGTCTCTTTCCGGCATGCAGAATGAATCAGGTACGAGTACTTGCACATGCCTCCATATCTTCTATTTTTAGGATACCTTCCATAATCGATGTTGCATGGCGTACGAATAAAATTGACCTCCTACGCAATTTAAGTTCGGACCTCCTGTAAATGCAAAGTCTATAATTTCGTTCCAAAATTATAGGTGAAATCGTATAAATCGGCGACGCTGCCTACGTTTTGTAACTTATTGTAACAAAGAAAAAAACATTTTAACGAGTCTATGTGGCCCTTTCTCTATGAGCTTTCTATTTCTATGTTTTGCGGTTACTTGTGGGTGTCCAGTCCATTGTTTATTTATTCCTCTTATTTCGTTTGTCCGCCACGACTAGTCCATTGTCTTATTCCAACTGGCTGTTTGCCAATTGTACTATTAATCTGATACTAAATTGAATTCTAACA
>DWOJ01000020.1:0-11098 GCA_018250935.1 Piruna pirus
ACTTATTTAATTGTTGTAACATCTTTTGTAAACCAACAGTAAACAATAAACGTTTTTCATTTTCATTTTCATTTTCAATATAAAGATTATACATAGATAGTATTTTAGGAGCAATGCCCTTACATTATTATGTTCGCATGTGTCCAATCGCCCAGAAAATGGACTTCGCTCAGCGTAATGCCTTGGTGTTGGCCAGGGCGCTGATTTTCAGTGAGTCCATCAGTGATTCATGGACGACAACTCACTAGGTGTTATTTTACTTGGTGGTACAAAATCGCCCGGAGCGGTGCCACGATTTTGGCCGTAGTACAATTTGCTTTTCAACAAACTATACACATTGACATTCGGTTCTAACATGTCACTGAACACACACTGACCATGTGGGGAGCCACTGAACACACTGACTGTGTGGGGAGTACCTGAAAACACTTACTGATGGTGAACGGGAATCGCTGAACGCACACTGACAGTGTTTGGCGTCGCTGAACACACATTAAAGGTACGCGGAAGGCGCTAAACACTCATTAACGGTGCGCGGAAGGCGCTGAACATACACTGACGGTGCGCGGGAGGAACTGAACACACTTACTGACGGTCCGCGGGAGGCGCTGAACACACTTACTGACGGTGAACGGGAATCGCTAAACAAACTGACGGTGCGCGGGAGACGCTTAACACATTGACGATGCGCGAGAGGAGCTGAACACACACTGACCGTGCACGGGCGAGTAGGCGACACTGAAGAGGCGCGGGCCGAGCAGCCAGCTGGAGAAGCTGGTGAGGTAGGTCCCGTTGGTGGCGCGGTAGCACGCCACGCGGCCGCGCTCGCGGTCCGCCACGCACAGCGCGTCGTGCTCCTCGGCGAGGGTGAGCGCGTGCGGCACGTTGAGGACGAATGGGGAGTCACCGTGGCCTTGAATCAGAAAAAAAAAAATTTTTTTCAAAGGAATTATCGTTTACATACATCAGTACCAGGGTTCCTTGTGTGTGTTGCGATGCGACACACACATAAGGAAGCGCAATTTTACACCCAATTTATATCTGTCCCGGCCAGGGATCGAACCCGGGACGCAGAGCTGTTCAGTCAGGGTCACTACCAGCGAACCACAGAGTCGTCGTAGAATACGTGAAACTGAGGCTACATGCGCAATTGGTCCGATCGTAGTCTTCCCGACGCATTTAGTGGGGCGTGTGGACTCTGCATTAGGTGCCGAGGCACCCTGGCAGGGGTTGAAAACGGAACTGTCCTTGGGGTGCGGGGTCCTGTTTAGGGGCTAGGGCTCCGATTTTGACCCTTGCGGGTCTAGGTTTTTGGTCAGTCCGAGGAGGCCACATGTCGTGGCGTTAGGCCGGTAGGGATATTTTCACGCCGTAAGAGCGGTTCGGCCATACCAGGTAATTCCCGCTTGTGGGAGGCCTATCAACAAAAGCCAACCAGCGGTCGGACAGTTGCTTACAAAGCCTCGACGTCCGCGTATGGGTCGGGCGCAACAAGGATGTCATGAGGGAACGCCCTGCAGCCTGGATGACGAGCGTGGAACAGCGCCAGGTCCCGCAGCTGCGGGAATCGCGCCGCATCAAGACGCTCGAACATTCGGCGTACAAGGCGGCAGATGAAGGCTCTCGACCCTTAAGTCCCTTTGGATGACGGAGTTCCTGACGTATCGCAGCACTCCGGACAAACCCACCAACCACCCATGGCCCCACCGACCTCTTGTCATGAGGACCGAATCATAGGAGATGCGCGCGGAAGTGCACTAGGCAAACGCCGCGCGCATTTCTTGACTCCTTACAAATTAATTTTCTCTTTGTCCTTTGTCCCTATCGCCCCGTAGGGCTAGACGGCACAGATATGCCTCTGGCGTCGGAATTATTTTCTCGGCCGTTTCTTTTAGCGTGCCATTTGCGGCTGTATTTCACTAGTTGCCGGTAGTTTGCCGCCACGCGAACCAAGTCCTGGTAGTAGACTGGGCCCACCTCCGTCCGGTGTAACCCATCCAGCATCTCCTTGCGTTCTTCGTCGTAAAGCTCACACTCCCATAGCACGTGATGCCTGTTCTCCACTGCTGCTCCACACTCGCACTCACTTGTATCCGTCAGGTTCATGCTATTCAGTCTTCCATTGAAACAACCGTGGCCGGTGAGAAGCTGCGAGACCTCGTAGTTGGGGTGCACGTGCCGCGCCTGAAGTCTCTCCTTCACGGAGGGAAAGAAGCAATACAGCTCCCTCCCATTCGTACTTGAGTCCCACCGCTCCTGCCATCGAGCAACAACATCCTCCCTAATTACTAATTTGCCCAGTTTCAGCTCCCTCCCGACAGCCGATTGTTTCGCCTCGTGTTCGCGGCCAGCCCGGGCCACCTCAAGGTCGGCCGGCAGCACGCCAGCCAAAACCGGCAGGGCAGCAGAACTTGTAGTTCTGTAGGCCTTAGTGAGCAGGATGAGTGCTGGCCTCTGGGTTCTGATTAGTACGCTGCGTACAGCGTACTGATCGACCCGATGGTACCAACATGCAGCCGCATAGGTAACAATGCTCGAATAAGTACCCACGTACAGCGTTCGGAGTGCTCTGTACTTTATGCCCCATGATGACGCCGACACTCTTGACATCTTCCCAAAACACTTTGCTGCTCTTTCCCCTATATCTAGCGCATGGGGGACAAACGATAGTTTTGAGTCTATCGTTAGCCCCAGCACCTTGGCTGACGTCACGCTCCTAATGGAGTCCTCTCCTAATTTTATTACTGGGGGCCGCTGTAGCTTGCCCTTGATCGTCATGGTCTGAGACTTGCCCGGTGAGAAATTCAGTCTGTTGCGCTCCCCCCACTGCTTTATGGCCTCGAGAGCGGTATTTGCGCTGGCTTCCAGCGCCCGACGAGAATCCCCTTCCACTATGACCGTGACGTCATCCGCGTATGCAACCATGTTTACACCCCCCGGGAGGGGCAAACGCAGCAAATCGTCCATTAGAAGATTCCAGAGAGACGGACCCAAGACCGAACCTTGTGGGCATCCCATGTTGAAGACCTTCCACACCACTTGGTCACCGATAAACAATCCTACACGGCGTCCAGTGAAGTAGCTGGCCAGCATACGATAAACGTTGGCCGGACAGCCACCCCTCTTAGCCTTGAGCAGAATCATCGGCCACCATGCGTTGTCAAAGGCCCCTGAGATGTCCAGAAATAGCAGCTGCACGTACTTCCTACCGGACGTTGCGATGGTCTGCAACACTTCATTGACAGCCGTAACTGTCGACCTACCCACGGTAAACCCGTGTTGCCGCGGCGAAATTTGGCCTGTTAATTTCGGAGCACGTTTTAGAGTGGCCCTTTCAATGATTTTTCCGATTGTCGGGAGAAGACTGATCGGCCGATACGCTTTGGGGTCCGTTAAAGGTTTGTTGTTTCCCTTTGGCAGGACCAGTAGGCGCCCATCCTTCCATACCTTGGGGAAGACACCCTCCTCGAAGCACTTGGCCACAACACGCGTGAATTCCACGGAAGCTGCCGCCCATACGTTTTTCATCATTCTTGCCGTAATCCCATCTATACCGGGAGCTGTATTGGGCAAGCCCCGCACGATGTCTCCCAACTCCCCGACCGACGGAGGAGACGCAGCACCTTCCGAGGGGAGACACGCCGCGAGGAGCCGTACGCTCCGGTGATATCGCGTGTCCCCTGGGACATTGTCGTCAGGGCACAGAGCTTCGATCAGTGCACGGGCGGCCCCGGGCACGTCCTCCGCATGACCACCAAGGAACTCCATGCCACTGATTATATTGCCTGGGGGCCTGGAGCGGCCGCAAGCAAGCCTATACGCTCCACCCCATGGGTCCGCATTTCCCGACTCGGCTGTCTCCCTGAAGAAGGCAAGCTCTGCCTCCTCCATTGCCCTTCTGTACTTGTACCTAGCTGAATGGAATGCATCACGCGCTGCCTCTTCCGGCGGTCCACCTTTCTTCCTTGTCTTCTGCCATTCTCTCCTAGCTAGTCCATAAATTCCGCGGAGCCTGTCCAAGTGAGGATTCCACCACTCATACCCTTTTCCCTGTACCCGGGTCTGGGGCTTGAGTACTCGGCACGCTACCTCTCGAATCAGGCCCGCAAACCTTGCACTTACATCCTCAGCCGTTCCTTTCCAGTTCATTCTACCCACACGTTCATGAAACACCGACCGGAACCGTTCCCAATCTGCCCCCTTTTCCCGGAAACGTAGCGGCAAATCTGCTAGCCGGTCACTGCGCCGGGTACTGGTCCCTCCATGTAGCAGCACCTGATAGGTGATGAGGCGGTGGTCGCTCAGGCTTGCTCCATCGTGCACCTTCCATCCAGTAATCCGGAGGCCCCTTGTGCAGAGAGTCAGATCTATATTTGACTCACCATTCGGACCACTGAAGGTCGCGGGCTCCCCTTCCACGTTGGCGAGGCGTAGATCCCTGCCAAGGATTAGCCCCTCCATCTGGAGTCTTCTGGATTCGGCTTCGTTTCCTCTTCCGGTATAGTGCCGTGGAAGACTGAACCACATCGGGGAGTGGGTATTGCTGTCCACCCCTACTAAGATCTGTGTACCCTTAAGTGAGTCAAGCACTATTTCCAGGTGCCTCAGGTGGTGGTCAATTTTTTCGGAGAACTGAAAGTATGCGGAGACGACCGCTAGGTTGTGCTCGCCGATTTTTAGGTTGGCCACTGTGCAGTGCTCGGTGCTAAGATGCTCAAGAAATGCACAGGCGATGGTGGGGTTGAGAACTGCAATCCCAGCTTTCGAGCCCTGGGATTTCTGCAGTAAGGGGGTGATTTGCAGGGCCTGAGAATATTGCTCTTGAACAAGAGCAATATCTAGGCTCCTCTCCCTAGCTATTGCCAATAGCTCTGTGGATGCAGCCCCACCTCCGCCCAGGTTGATTTGGCCAATCTTGAGAGAGGTGCCCACATCTCCTACCGATAGATCGTCTGCTCCATGAGCAGGCGACGAGCGTGTTGCCTTGCCGGGCACTCCCACGCAGCCGTGGTGTGAGAGCCGCTGTCAGATTTCCCAAATTTCTTGCATGTTGCACAGCACACCACCGAGGCCTTGCAGGCCTCTGCCTTGTGGCCCAGGTCACCACACTTCCCACAGGTGTCCTCGGTTGCCCTGCAAAATTTCATGGGGTGTCCGTATTGCTGACATTTGTGGCAGCAGGTGGCTTCTACATGGTCGTACACCTCTATGACCTCCCAGCCTAAGTAGACTCGGCCCCTGTTGATCAGAGCCAGTCTGAATTCTGGGGTGCACTGCGCCACTAGTGTGACACACCGGCCCCCACGTCGGCTTCTCTTAAAGGCTGGCCTCATTGACGCCTTAATTTTGTCAAGAGTCCACTCCGGCGAATTTTCAAAGTTTTGCCTGTGGAGGGCCGGGATTATTTCTTCTAAAGTTGGGTTCCCTTCTACATTATGAAAAGCCACCAACGGTCGTTTCTTTTGGGGCTCTGTTACTCTCAGGCTAGGAGGCGCTGCCTTCTTTATCTTTTCCGCGTCTGAGATGCTGGCTGGTTGTACCATTACACCTGCATTCCCAAGCATCTTGACCCGCTCCACCTGTGCACCCATGCCATCAGGGCGGATTGCTTCTCTAAGAGCTCTTTTGGTGTCCTCCGACGTTTTCATTTTCTCAGTCTGGTCCGCTGCTGGGTAAAAGGCCAATACTGGGCCTTTATGTGGCGGGACTTTCACGGGCTCCGCCTGGCGCCCGATCTTTAAGGCAGCCGCATAGCTCCCTCCTTGCCTGTCCTGCGCATCCACTACCACCGTGGGTTTCTCCGCTGCACCGGTGACGGAGGCTGCCGCCAATCTCCCCTCCAGCTTCGCGTTCGCAAGCTCCATTTCGGCCAGCTGCAACTCTAGAGCTGCGACCACCGCCAATACTTCTTGCCCGCTGGTGCTGATGATGTTGGTGTCTGCTTTGTTTAATTTGCTGCCTGGACCAGTAGCAACGGTAGTTATCTTCTTGATAGCCCTGTGAACTTTTTCAAGTAGATGCAGTTTGGTGGCTGATGCAATAGAGCCATCCTGCAGCTTCTCTGCCAGTGGGGAAGCATCTGCCGTTGACTCCCGTGTGATAATGCCCGCAATGGGGGGAGGTCTTGCTTCCGTCTTCTTTTTCCCTCTAACTGCTTTATCTTCGTCATCCGTAGTCGTGGTCTCCTCCACGGGGTGGCAGCGTACAAGCCGGCGTCGATGGGGCTGCAGCACTTCCGGAGACGTCAGCGGTCGCTTCCCCGAGGTGGAGGGCAGAAACACATCCTCCGGAACCAGCGCTTCACTGAAGCCACTCGGTGGGGTACGGGCCAGGGAAAGCCTAGGCGCGAACACGGCTGATTGTTCTTCCTCAAGCTGGCGTAGAAATGCCTTCTCCTGCTCAATCTTCTCAAGGCTTCTTTTCCTTAGGTCCTCCAGGACCTCATTTCTGGCACTTTGTTCCATAGTTCCAGATGTTCCAGAGTTCACGCAGATAGATTTAGTTTGTCCGCAAAGAACACCAACCGGACCGGATTAGGGGTTCGTGAAAAGGAACGTCTGTAACCGCCCTAATGTCACCGTGACTATTCTGACAGACGTCAATGTCACACACGTCAAACGTCACAGACGTCAGTTGACAGCGTCACGCACCGCGTGCTCGCCACGCGGTGAACACGCCGCGACCTAACCTAACCTAAACTATGCTAACACAGTATTATTGCACGTAAAAGTCAAAACAAATTGCAAAGCAAGTAGAAATTACGATAGATTATATGCCTATACAGCGTCCAATCATGAATAATGGCGCAATACCTAAATGGTTGGGTCCATATCCCGCAAAAAGGTCTCTGTCCTAAATTAAAACTTAAAACTTACCCCTTGAAGGGGGAGAACACCCTTAACACCGTGTCACTGCACTCACTTGTTCACACACCAGCAGATTGAACACAATAATACAAAGAGAAATAGGAATAACGAGAAAACACCAAACCGCAATACTGCGCTTTGCGCACACGACACGTCCGCTCCGCACGAGAGCCGACGCCCGAAGTAGATAGGGACAGTGGGAATCTCGTTAATCCATTCATGCGCGTCACTAATTAGATGACGAGGCATTTGGCTACCTTAAGAGAGTCATAGTTACTCCCGCCGTTTACCCGCGCTTGCTTGAATTTCTTCACGTTGACATTCAGAGCACTGGGCAGAAATCACATTGCGTCAACACCCGCGAGGGCCATCGCAATGCTTTGTTTTAATTAGACAGTCGGATTCCCCTTGTCCGTGCCAGTTCTGAGCTGACCGTTGAACGGCGGTCGTACAGAACCGCGCCGATCGCGCACGAGACGAAATAGACGCGGCCTTACGGCTAGGAAGATCCGCGGAAGGCCGGAACGCGGGTCCGGATTCCGCCCGCACGCCCCGAGAGACGAACGAGCTTCGACCAGGCCCGGCACAGGCCGCATCCGCTTCCCGTCCAAACCCGACACGCCCCGGTCCTCAGAGCCAATCCTTATTCCGAAGTTACGGATCCAATTTGCCGACTTCCCTTACCTACATTATTCTATCGACTAGAGGCTCTTCACCTTGGAGACCTGCTGCGGATATGGGTACGAACCGGCGCGACATCTCCACGTACATCCCTCACCTGAATTTTCAAGGTCCGCAGAGAGTATCCGGACACCGCCGCAAATGCGGTGCTCTTCGCGTTCCGAACCATATCTCCCTTCTATAGGATTCCATGGAACTCGAACGCTCAGGCAGAAAAGAAAACTCTTCCCGGACCCCTCGGCGGCGTCTTCAGGCCACTTTGGGTTACCCCGTCGAACACTCGCTTTTCAACGAGGGAACGATTTTTGAAACGGTTCCGCTGCCGGGTTCCGGAATAGGAACCGGATTCCCTTTCGCTCAAAGGGCGTTATTTTAATTGACTTTAAAATCAAAAAAACACGCCACATCGACATAAGATCTCTCCTTGAGCTTAGGATCGACTGACTCGCGAGCAACTACTGTTCACGCGAAACCCTTCTCCACGTCAGTCCTCCAGGGCCTCGCTGGAGTATTTGCTACTACCACCAAGATCTGCACCGACGGCGGCTCCAGGCGGGCTCACGCCCAGACCCTTCTGCGCTCACCGCCGCGCACGTCCTACTCGTTACGGCATAATGACGTCATCCGAAGACTACGCACTTGCCCGTAACGGTAGTGTATAGGCAAAACGCTTCAGCGCCATCCATTTTCAGGGCTGGTTGCTTCGGCAGGTGAGTCGTTGCACACTCCTTAGCGGATTCCGACTTCCATGGCCACCGTCCTGCTGTCATGAGCGACCAACGCCTTTCATGGTGTCCCATGAGCGTTTTTTAGGCGCCTTAACACTACGTTTGGTTCATCCCACAGCGCCAGTTCTGCTTACCAAAATTGGCCCACTTGGCACCGTCATCAGATCTTCGGCTTCATCGTTCGAGTAAGCCGAAGTTCTCACCCATTTAAAGTTTGAGAATAGGTTGAGGTCGTTTCGGCCCCAATGCCTCTAATCATTCGCTTTACCGGATGAGACTGTCCAAATCGACGCCAGCTATCCTGAGGGAAACTTCGGACGGAACCAGCTACTAGATGGTTCGATTAGTCTTTCGCCCCTATACCCAGTTCCGACGATCGATTTGCACGTCAGAATCGCTACGGTCCTCCATCAGGGTTTCCCCTGACTTCGACCTGACCAGGCATAGTTCACCATCTTTCGGGTCCCAGCATCTGTGCTCAGAGCGCGCCTGCATTCACAGATTGGAAACGAGACGCCTCGGGAGTGCGAGAGATCGATCTAGACCGACGCTCCATCCTCCCTGAGCGCGCGACAAGCGCACGCCTTCACTTTCGTTGCGCCTTTCAGTTTTATGTATAGTCTCAATGACTCGCACACATGCTAGACTCCTTGGTCCGTGTTTCAAGACGGGTCCTGCGAGTGCCCGAAACTGAATCATCGCCGACAGAGACGCGCACTGTCCGAGACTGCACGGCTGCGACAACAGACACTACGCACCAACGTCCGCACATAGGCAGGACGTCGATGACGACGTTATCTTGCGTCGGGCCGGACGCGCTAAAACGCGTGCGCGATTCGTATCGTGTTTGAATACCGTCCGGTATAGCGGGCCGGCGAACGCCACCGTCCAATCGTCCGCCTTGCGTTGGACAACTGGACTCCGGGACGAAGCTTAGGCCCACTCCGAACGGGTCGCGATGTATTACTAAGAGAGAAGTGCACGCCGTCCGCGAACGTCGACGTGCACGACCCGTGCCGCACGATCGAAACCGACGACATCGAGGCGCGCGCACGTACGCCGCGGAATGACGATGAATCTCTCCGTTCGTTCATTCGAGTTTCGCAGGTTTACCCCTGAACGGTTTCACGTACTCTTGAACTCTCTCTTCAAAGTTCTTTTCAACTTTCCCTCACGGTACTTGTTCGCTATCGGTCTCGCGGTAATATTTAGCCTTAGATGGAGTTTACCACCCACTTAGGGCTGCACTCTCAAGCAACCCGACTCTGAGGAGAGTCCCTCTCGCTGACGCGCTCCGTCGCTACGGGCCTGGCACCCTCTACGGGAAAACGGCCCCGTTCAAGACGAACTTGGACAGGAGTGACGACCGCGAGAAAGCGGAACCTCCCGAACACCACATCTCCCGCGACCGGAACGACCGCGGGATTCAGTGCTGGGCTTATTCCTGTTCGCTCGCCGCTACTAAGGAAATCCTTGTTAGTTTCTTTTCCTCCGCTTACTAATATGCTTAAATTCGGCGGGTGATCCTCCCTGATCTGAGGCCAACGATAAAAATGGAGGCAGACGCGATATCCGTCAGCGATACGACGCCGCACAATCTCGATCGAACGAACAACACGCGCGAAGCGCGGGCGCGTTCGAAACGAGACGACGGCGTCGAAACGCACTTCGGACGTCGAGTCCGCCTACGTCTGAACTTTATATAACACGTGCACACTTTTAACGCATACGTCCGGCGCGTTCAGAGATCGCATTGACACGCCCGTTTGCTCGCCCTCTTAGCGCATACGCACACAAAACGTCTCAACATTTAGAGATGTAGTGTGACACATATTGCACACCGAAAGGTCGCAGCAGAGCTCGCAACTCTGGCGGCGCACTTGAACGACGCTGCAAGTGTGCAGTTTTGTTCAATGTGTTTGTGTAATTTAAACAATTTTTAAACGGACCTCTGCACGACCAGCGCTCTGTGATGAACTCGGGTGCGTCCACGGAACCGTCAAATGTTCAAATGAATAAACAATGTGGCATTTGTTTTTATACAGCCGGCCCTCAGACAGGAGTGGTCCTGGATGTTTCTCCACGGACCGCAATGTGCGTTCGAAATGTCGATGTTCAAATGTGTCCTGCAGTTCACACTATGACGCGCAGTTAACTGCGTTCTTCATCGACCCGCGAGCCAAGTGATCCACCGTCCAGGGTAATAGTTTACACATAATAGCAGGTTTTAAGTGCATTAAGTGTGTTCAATTATTATAATTTTCTTTATTTGTACAATGTCAATATATATATATACACACACATTATTGTTATATGTATAATATATATATATTCTTTTTTGTCTTTTCAGAGTACCAACATTGGAACAATCCGAAAAACCGCTATGACACACACGCATATAATTAAATATGCATGGAAATTTTTATAAGTTTTATTCATCACAGCGCACTGTGTAAATCGCGACTCGCGGTTGCGGATTTTCTACCGGTCTACGTCACACGATAAACGAGCGCGCGACTGCCACGGACTACTATGGAATACCATAGTCGCACGATCGAGAGATCCCTCAAGCGATACGACTGCGTTGCTACACTTCGTCTAAGCAAATCGGATGAAAAAACTTATGGATATCAATATCTATGCATTACGAACGTAGCTGCGTAAAGCAACACACGCGCGTGACACACGTTAATGATCCTTCCGCAGGTTCCCCTACGGAAACCTTGTTACGACTTTTACTTCCTCTAAATGATCAAGTTTGGTCAACTTCCCAGCAACGCCGACGGCCGTGAAGCCACCGCGTGTCGGTCCGAAGACCTCACT
>DWOJ01000021.1:0-11097 GCA_018250935.1 Piruna pirus
CCCGGCCGGGGATCGAACCCGAGACCCACAGCTCGACAGTCAGGGTCACTGACCACCGCGCCACGGAGTCGTCGTTTACTTACAATATCTTCATCGGTAAATCCTTATTCAATAAGCTAACCACATGATAGCTATATATTTCATACTAAACCTGAGCCTTCGCCACTTCGATTATATATTTTTTTCATGAAATATTTTTTTCCATATTTCTATCTGTTAGGGTTAAATGAATTTAAAAAATTGCCTTCTAGTACTTCGTTTTTACAAAATCTATATTCAGTAGTTTTCCAATAGGTTTACTCTCATTCAAAATTTCTAGAATATTACCTTAACTAGATTAGTTACAGGTGTAGGTACCTAGGAATGAAAAAGTAGACACGATTTGTATTATTTATTGTATAATTTTAGGAACTTTGAGGACCTCTATTATTGAAATAATATAGAAATCCTTTGTGGTGGGTCGCTACACGTACCAGGAACTTAGAGAGAAGTGAATCACTTACACTAACGTTAGTTTTCCAACTTGTCGAATGGCACAAAGCCACGATTCGGTAGCGGAACTCAAACTATCCCATTTCCTTCGAACTCTGCTATACATTACCGTAATATGTCATATGAGACTTTGTCTTTGTATCTGGTAGCGTTAAATTTAGCTTTGATGTGAAAAATCTAATGCAACACGTGGTGGAGACAAGTCACCATGCGCTCGTGACTCGAATCTGCTACATTTAAATAAAGGTTATTTTCAACCAATTTCATCTTCCATCAACCAAAATCAGGTCGAGTTCCTGATACCGCATACATCAAACATCCAATAATTTGTCTACACAATTTTTCTGTATTTTTATCTATTTTACATTCACTTTCCAATATTTTAGTATTAAAGTTTTGATCCATAGGTGTACTTATAGGTTTACAATCATACATATTAAATCTCTTTAGGATATTTTCTAGATAGGCTTTTTGACATAATTCTGTTACCCCATTATCTAAATTCTGTTTAACATTTATTCCCAAAAAATCTGAAACCAATCCTAAATTTTTCATCTTAAATTCCTTACTTAGCATTAACTTAAATTTACATATTTGACTCTCATCAGTTCCAAAGACAAGTAAGTCATCGACATAAATGATTACATACATTTGTTGTTTATCATTACATTTAGAGTAAAGACAAGAATCACACTGAGATCTTTTAAAGCCTTCTCTAATCATAACAGAGTTGAATTTTACATTCCAGTACTTTGGGGATTTTTTAAGTCCATACAGAGACTTATTTAACTTAACAATATTCTCACCATTGTTACATGCCCCTTCAGGTAATTTTAAATACACATCTTCCTCTATATTACCATATAAAAATGCCCCTGTTACATCCATTTGTGAGACTGGTAAGTTAAGTTTTGTTGCTACTGCTAAAAATAATCGGAATGTTGACAATTTTGCTACAGGTGCATAAATATCATTGAAGTCTAATATATCATTTTGCTCGAACCCACGAGCTACTAACCTAGCTTTATATTGCAAAGTATTATTATTAGTCTTAATCTTAAACACCCATTTACTACTAATAACCTTAGTATTATCAGGTAACTTACAAACATTCCATGTATTATTTTCCTTGAGAGTTTGTAGTTCTTTTTGTATCGCTTCTTTCCACTTACAAGAGTCCGGGCTACTCATGGCTTCTTCAAAAGTCTTAGGCTCACTGTCAGACACCAAAGCATTGTGACACTCATAAAACGCAGTCTGCTTCCTCACACGATTGCCTTGCCGTCTGGTGGTCAGTTCATTACCACTTTGTCCACTCGAGTCCCCGCTCTCACTTGGCTCATACAAACTTCCCTCACTTTCGTGATAACTGCCCTCTGAAGAGTTTAAACGTGTTTCTTCACTTCCTTGAAAACTGTCCTCTGGAGAGTTTAAACATGTTTCTCCAATTGGCTCTTGTGTTTTACTGGATTCACTGGCTGATAACTGTACAAGTAGATCATTTAATTGGCTATCAGACTTTTCCGCATTACTCTGATTATTTTCCAGGAAAACAATATCTCTTCTTATTTCAATACTATCACTGCAAGGAAAATATACTCGATACCCCTTTGTTGTTTCTCCATATCCCACCATGAAACCTTTTTTTCCTTTCGGGTCCCACTTTTTCCTTTGTACTTTAGGTATGTGGACAAAAACAGTAGTACCAAATACTTTTAGGTTTTTTATATCATATGTTCTGTTAAACCACAGTTCATATGGAGTTTTTGTTGCAACACTGCTTTTACCTGTTCTATTTATAACATAGGCTGCAGTATTGATAGCTTCTGCCCATAGTTTCTTTGGTAAGTTCTTATCACACAGCATAGTCCGAGCAGCCTCAACCAGTGTTCTATTTTCCCTTTCTGCATTGCCATTCTGCTCTGGGGTGTAGGGAACAGATGTTTGGTGAATAATACCCTTTACTTGGAACATTTCCTGGACCTCTTTGTTCATAAATTCTGTTCCATTGTCACTTCTGCATATTTTAATAGTTTTTCCTGTTTCATTTTCTACCCGAGCAATAAAGTTTCTTATACACTTCTTAATTTCATCCTTATTTTTCACAAAGTAAACCATCCTGTACTTTGAGTAGTCGTCTTTAAATACAACAACATATTTGGAGCCTCCGACTGACGGCACTTCCATCTGTCCGCAGGTATCTGCGTGAATTATTTCACAAGTTCTCGTACTCACATTATCACTCGCAGGATAGGGCAAACGGTGAATTTTACCCTTCAAACAACTCTCACATTTCTTCGAATCGGGCTCATGAAAACTGACATTGTTTTTTTTCAATATATCCTTTACATATTGTATGTTCTGATGAGCTAATCTTTCATGCCATGAATGCAAGTCTCCGTTAACAACTTTTGCAGCATGAACTAAGCAGTCCGTATAATAACGACAGTCTAACACATACATATCGCCGCTTCGCTGTGCAACTGCTACAATTTTGTTGCATTTATCATAAAATTCGCAACTATTCCGGTTTGTTATCAAAACATAACCTTTACTTGTAACACGATTGACAGATAAAAGGTTCATTTTCAGTTCAGGAACGTAAAGAACATTATCTATGGTCGTGTGAATCCATTTGTTTCCGTTCCATACATCGAGCGCCACCTGCCCGCATCCTTCAACACTAATTTGAGTTCCATTACCAACAGTCACCAACTTGTTTGTAACACTCGAATACGATGAGAAAAGTTTATGATTACAGCACATATGTTCACTTGCACCGGAGTCTACTAGCCACTGGGTTTTATGAAAAAACTCGCCGATTGCATTTTCTACAACGAATGCATTGTTTTGTTTTTGTTTCTTGAAACGACACTGACTTTTAACATGTCCAACTTTATTACAATAATAGCACTTCTGCTCAAATCGTCCATCTTTGTTGCTATTATTATTATTACGATAATTGTTCGAACTTTCACTTTGATTATATCTACATTCACTTTGGAAATGTCCTAGTTTATTACATTTGTAGCACTTCACCAATTTTTTATTAAAGTTTCTTTTAGCAACAAATGCAGAAGATGGTTGCGCACTTTCACCGCCGCTTTTTTCCTTTATCCTTTCCTCTTCTATCAGCAACCTGGCTACTAAGTTATCGTAGGTCTGCTTGCCGTCAGGTGCAGATTCCCAAGCAGATACAAAATGTTTGTATTGATCTGGCAACGACATCAAAACTTTCGTTATTACGAACTTATCAGATATAGTTTCACCGAGCTGTTTCAATTGATTCTGCATTTCCTGTATCTTTGATAAGAAAGTAGACATCTCTGCGCCTTCTTCGTATTTAAATTGAAAGAATTTTTGCTGAACAATATGAATGCTCGTCTCCGATTTTTGTTCATAGACACTTAGTAATTTTCGCCACATCTCAGCCGAGGTTTCACATGATAAAATATGTATCATGACTTCTTCTGTCATCCTTGTAACCAGCAATGTCTGGGCTTTTGCATCCGAAGTTTCCCATTGAGTACGATCGGCATCATTTTCTGGCTTTACCTTTGTACCGCTTACTATGTCATATAAGCCCTGGCCTCGCAGCAAAACCGTAGTCTGGAACCGCCATATATTCCAATTCCTGGAACCTTCCAATTTTATTGCTCCCTGTCCGTGTAATAAGGCATCCATTGTATTTTCTTGATTTTACGTCCTCTTGCCTCGTTCTAACTCAGAACGAGTAATTTCTTTCCCGGCAAAATTCTGACCTCCAAGCACACGACGCCGCACGTGCCTTATTTTTTTGCCAGTAATGACTTCTTGCGTATACTTTTCTCCAATCTGATTACGGGTCTGGGCCCATAACCTAAAGGATGTTGGAATAAATGCAATACGCAATATTATTAACTGTACTTTTATTTTAATTATACCGAGACGCACATTATACGTATATATTTTTACCATGACAGTTTTGATAGCTTTTTTACTTTTCTCATCTATTACATTGTCAATAACTATACATTCTGTTCCGTTCAACACCCTACCTCAATGTAATAAACGAAACAAAAAACACAACATATATAACTTCCATAACACATTCCAACTAATGTACATCTAACATAGTAGTAATAATACAGGTAAGATATATATGCATTTTACTTATTACATAATACCACACTTTTTAATAAATTTTAACAACAACTCCCTTTTTAACGGCTTTGTATACATGTCCGCCACTTGTTCAGTAGTAGATACATATTTCACATTTATTTTTCCAAGTGAAATTAGTTCTCTTATATAATGATATTTTATATCTATATGTTTAAGTCTCTTTACAGTATTAGTATTTGCTACCATAATGGCTGACTGATTGTCACACAACATTGTAACTGGAGATACATTAGAAATATTAAAATCATTAAGCATATTAATCAACCAACTAGCTTCACTTGATGCCATGCTCAATGCTACATACTCTGCCTCAGTAGATGAAATGCTTACAGTACTTTGTCTTTTAGAGCACCAAGATATAAGGCAATTAGAAAAAATAAAACAGTAGCCAGTTGTAGACTTCCTATCCCTAAGATCTCCCCCCCAATCAGCATCACAATAACCCAATAGCTTATCATCATTACATTTATATACGAGTTTATAATTTATTGTATGTTTAATGTATCGCAAAACCCTTTTTAAAGCTACTAGTAAAGTTTCATTAGCATGATCTTGGAATCTACTCAATATTGATACTGCTACACATAAATCAGGTCGAGTGCCTGATACCGCATACATCAAACATCCAATAATTTGTCTACACAATTTTTCTGTATTTTTATCTATTTTACATTCACTTTCCAATATTTTAGTATTAAAGTTTTGATCCATAGGTGTACTTATAGGTTTACAATCATACATATTAAATCTCTTTAGGATATTTTCTAGATAGGCTTTTTGACATAATTCTGTTACCCCATTATCTAAATTCTGTTTAACATTTATTCCCAAAAAATCTGAAACCAATCCTAAATTTTTCATCTTAAATTCCTTACTTAGCATTAACTTAAATTTACATATTTGACTCTCATCAGTTCCAAAGACAAGTAAGTCATCGACATAAATGATTACATACATTTGTTGTTTATCATTACATTTAGAGTAAAGACAAGAATCACACTGAGATCTTTTAAAGCCTTCTCTAATCATAACAGAGTTGAATTTTACATTCCAGTACTTTGGGGATTTTTTAAGTCCATACAGAGACTTATTTAACTTAACAATATTCTCACCATTGTTACATGCCCCTTCAGGTAATTTTAAATACACATCTTCCTCTATATTACCATATAAAAATGCCCCTGTTACATCCATTTGTGAGACTGGTAAGTTAAGTTTTGTTGCTACTGCTAAAAATAATCGGAATGTTGACAATTTTGCTACAGGTGCATAAATATCATTGAAGTCTAATATATCATTTTGCTCGAACCCACGAGCTACTAACCTAGCTTTATATTGCAAAGTATTATTATTAGTCTTAATCTTAAACACCCATTTACTACTAATAACCTTAGTATTATCAGGTAACTTACAAACATTCCATGTATTATTTTCCTTGAGAGTTTGTAGTTCTTTTTGTATCGCTTCTTTCCACTTACAAGAGTCCGGGCTACTCATGGCTTCTTCAAAAGTCTTAGGCTCACTGTCAGACACCAAAGCATTGTGACACTCATAAAACGCAGTCTGCTTCCTCACACGATTGCCTTGCCGTCTGGTGGTCAGTTCATTACCACTTTGTCCACTCGAGTCCCCGCTCTCACTTGGCTCATACAAACTTCCCTCACTTTCGTGATAACTGCCCTCTGAAGAGTTTAAACGTGTTTCTTCACTTCCTTGAAAACTGTCCTCTGGAGAGTTTAAACATGTTTCTCCAATTGGCTCTTGTGTTTTACTGGATTCACTGGCTGATAACTGTACAAGTAGATCATTTAATTGGCTATCAGACTTTTCCGCATTACTCTGATTATTTTCCAGGAAAACAATATCTCTTCTTATTTCAATACTATCACTGCAAGGAAAATATACTCGATACCCCTTTGTTGTTTCTCCATATCCCACCATGAAACCTTTTTTTCCTTTCGGGTCCCACTTTTTCCTTTGTACTTTAGGTATGTGGACAAAAACAGTAGTACCAAATACTTTTAGGTTTTTTATATCATATGTTCTGTTAAACCACAGTTCATATGGAGTTTTTGTTGCAACACTGCTTTTACCTGTTCTATTTATAACATAGGCTGCAGTATTGATAGCTTCTGCCCATAGTTTCTTTGGTAAGTTCTTATCACACAGCATAGTCCGAGCAGCCTCAACCAGTGTTCTATTTTCCCTTTCTGCATTGCCATTCTGCTCTGGGGTGTAGGGAACAGATGTTTGGTGAATAATACCCTTTACTTGGAACATTTCCTGGACCTCTTTGTTCATAAATTCTGTTCCATTGTCACTTCTGCATATTTTAATAGTTTTTCCTGTTTCATTTTCTACCCGAGCAATAAAGTTTCTTATACACTTCTTAATTTCATCCTTATTTTTCACAAAGTAAACCATCCTGTACTTTGAGTAGTCGTCTTTAAATACAACAACATATTTGGAGCCTCCGACTGACGGCACTTCCATCTGTCCGCAGGTATCTGCGTGAATTATTTCACAAGTTCTCGTACTCACATTATCACTCGCAGGATAGGGCAAACGGTGAATTTTACCCTTCAAACAACTCTCACATTTCTTCGAATCGGGCTCATGAAAACTGACATTGTTTTTTTTCAATATATCCTTTACATATTGTATGTTCTGATGAGCTAATCTTTCATGCCATGAATGCAAGTCTCCGTTAACAACTTTTGCAGCATGAACTAAGCAGTCCGTATAATAACGACAGTCTAACACATACATATCGCCGCTTCGCTGTGCAACTGCTACAATTTTGTTGCATTTATCATAAAATTCGCAACTATTCCGGTTTGTTATCAAAACATAACCTTTACTTGTAACACGATTGACAGATAAAAGGTTCATTTTCAGTTCAGGAACGTAAAGAACATTATCTATGGTCGTGTGAATCCATTTGTTTCCGTTCCATACATCGAGCGCCACCTGCCCGCATCCTTCAACACTAATTTGAGTTCCATTACCAACAGTCACCAACTTGTTTGTAACACTCGAATACGATGAGAAAAGTTTATGATTACAGCACATATGTTCACTTGCACCGGAGTCTACTAGCCACTGGGTTTTATGAAAAAACTCGCCGATTGCATTTTCTACAACGAATGCATTGTTTTGTTTTTGTTTCTTGAAACGACACTGACTTTTAACATGTCCAACTTTATTACAATAATAGCACTTCTGCTCAAATCGTCCATCTTTGTTGCTATTATTATTATTACGATAATTGTTCGAACTTTCACTTTGATTATATCTACATTCACTTTGGAAATGTCCTAGTTTATTACATTTGTAGCACTTCACCAATTTTTTATTAAAGTTTCTTTTAGCAACAAATGCAGAAGATGGTTGCGCACTTTCACCGCCGCTTTTTTCCTTTATCCTTTCCTCTTCTATCAGCAACCTGGCTACTAAGTTATCGTAGGTCTGCTTGCCGTCAGGTGCAGATTCCCAAGCAGATACAAAATGTTTGTATTGATCTGGCAACGACATCAAAACTTTCGTTATTACGAACTTATCAGATATAGTTTCACCGAGCTGTTTCAATTGATTCTGCATTTCCTGTATCTTTGATAAGAAAGTAGACATCTCTGCGCCTTCTTCGTATTTAAATTGAAAGAATTTTTGCTGAACAATATGAATGCTCGTCTCCGATTTTTGTTCATAGACACTTAGTAATTTTCGCCACATCTCAGCCGAGGTTTCACATGATAAAATATGTATCATGACTTCTTCTGTCATCCTTGTAACCAGCAATGTCTGGGCTTTTGCATCCGAAGTTTCCCATTGAGTACGATCGGCATCATTTTCTGGCTTTACCTTTGTACCGCTTACTATGTCATATAAGCCCTGGCCTCGCAGCAAAACCGTAGTCTGGAACCGCCATATATTCCAATTCCTGGAACCTTCCAATTTTATTGCTCCCTGTCCGTGTAATAAGGCATCCATTGTATTTTCTTGATTTTACGTCCTCTTGCCTCGTTCTAACTCAGAACGAGTAATTTCTTTCCCGGCAAAATTCTGACCTCCAAGCACACGACGCCGCACGTGCCTTATTTTTTTGCCAGTAATGACTTCTTGCGTATACTTTTCTCCAATCTGATTACGGGTCTGGGCCCATAACCTAAAGGATGTTGGAATAAATGCAATACGCAATATTATTAACTGTACTTTTATTTTAATTATACCGAGACGCACATTACACGTATATATTTTCACCATGACAGATTTTGATAGCTTTTTTACTTTTCTCATCTATTACATTGTCAATAACTATACGTTCTGTTCCGTTCAACACTTTTAGTTTATATATCTTTCGTTGCAAGTTTAAATTCGCTTAATTCTGATAGGACAAATTGAAATGTAGTGTTTATACAACTTTTATTGCACAGTAACAGTAAAATATACTACAGTCCGATAATGGAATCGTTTTATTATTCTGTTTGTCCAATTAATGGGCTCAATTCAGTTAAACAGGTTGTACCTACGTACCACTGTAGTTACAATTCATATGGAGTAGGAAATTGGTTTATGTGATAGTCAAACTTTTTCTTACTTGGTCAGTAAACTCATCTTACTTTGGATATTTTCATGCTCATTAGCTTCGACTACGATAGGTTGATGATGATTATAATTCAATTTTGATGTGCTTTAAATTGCATTAAAGTATTTATGAGGAATAACAAAACTGTTTCTATTTTAACGTGCATCGTCTTCGGCAAAAAATCTAAACACTTATGATGTTACGATAACAGGATTTCAGATTATGTTACTAAAATCTCTTAATCTGAATATAAATTCTTCATCGTACAAGCCCCGTTAGAATAAGCCTCCAATTTGTTCAGAAGGTACCGACCTACCTACTCTTTTATTTTTAGAAAATGAATTGGGGAATGGTATTCTGACGGCTGCATTATTACTTAGCGGTTGATAAAATGAAAGGCTATCTGTCAAGATGTGTTTGTATCGAAATTAAACAGCTTAGTTCCGTTGATTCAATTAGTAATATCAAAGAGATTCTCGATTCTATAATGTGATTGATGTATTTTCACCGAAATCTGCCATTAATTATTTTCTTCTAATACGTAGTATATACTCTACTATTAGAGAAAGTCAAACCCGTATAAAATACAACCATCATTCGTGTAAACAAAAACGTGTGCGTCTCGGGACGGCCGACATAAGTGATAACTTAAACTAATCTAAGTTGAACTATTTAATATTGAAATTGTTTAACTTGAGAAAAGAAATTATTTAAATAGTACTTATAAATGTAAGGAAAGGTTATTTATTAATAAAATCTTTTATTGATTGTAAAATATATTTGCGTCTATCCGAAATACGGCTAGCGTAGTTGGGTAGTAGTGTGGGTTAGAGTGAGAGAGGAGGAGTCTGCCTGCCGCTGCCGTATGCGTGAGAAAAAGGGAAGCCAGACAGACTGGCACCGTAACGCGTTACGTAACGAACGGTTTATGCTCCCATAAGAAGTTATCACTTCAAAAAAATTATTAATAAAAATACTGTCGAATCGGATCTAACATTATGACAATAGATAATGTTTGACTACTTTTTCGAATATTGGCACCGGGCATCAAACAATCACAAGAAACAGTAGATCTGTTGTTTATCTTTCAGTTGACGTAAAAAGCGATTTCCGTTATTAGAGAAATGACACGTCGGCTCGGACAAGATAAGTAGGTATTCGTAAACATAAATTCCGTTAGCAGATTAGAGAACTTAAATTGAAATGAAGCCACCTATTACTCTTGGCTGCATATTTGACCTACGCGCCCACAACCTTAGGTAGGACGGCACCTAACCTTTGGCCCCACGCATAGTCAATGATTGTTTAATCTATGTACGAAAATATATATGTTATTTATATATGTTGACTGGCTTGTTAGTAAAACTGACTGCTAAGCCGGAGGTCGTGCGTTCGATTCCCACCCAGAACAATATTTTCTGTGATGAACAGAAATTGTTCTTTCTGGGCGTAAAAAATGTAAATATCTAAGGACAACTCACACACGGCCATCTGATCCCAAAGCTTAGTTGGCTTCCCAAAGTTAGCTTGTGCTATGGTGATCAGACAACTGATAAATATACATTATATATATTTTTAAATACATACTTATATAGATATATTTACGCCCAGGCTCCAGACAAACATTTCTGTTCATCACAGAAAATATTGTTCTAGGTGGGAATCGAATACACGACCTCCGGTTCAGCAGTCAGGTTTACTAACGACTAGACCAACAGGCCAGTCGATTATTAATTATAAACGTAAAACATTCCATAAGCCTAAATATAAAAGTGTCATTCGTATTTATTTGGACACATTACTTTCACGACACGAAATGGGAAGCTTGTGTCATCGGGCCCGCTAATTAACAGATC
>DWOJ01000022.1:0-11077 GCA_018250935.1 Piruna pirus
AATGCAACAGCCCCATAGAAATACCCTCTCAAGATAAGGAGGGACGCCCCTCTCAGAAAGATCCGCCCACAAACTCTGACCTCGCTAATCGCGCTCAAAATACACCTCAACGCGGAATTCATACTTCTCAGCAAAATTTGAGTACTAGCGCCGAACAGTCAGTATCACAGACGTTCCACAAAGATAGTGGCCCTGGGGAAATTGAAAAAGTTGCTGCACTTTTGCTTCAAAAAACAAAGGCGAAATTAGACGAGTCGCGCAACATGAACAAGGAAATCAAGGAACAAGTAAACAAAGGTCTCGTGGATATGTATAGAATGATTGTCAAACTTATAGAAACCAATAACTACCACATTTTGGATAAGCAGAAAACCAAATCCTACTACGAAAACCAGCTTTACAAACAAGAATCGTCTCACGTTAGTGTAGTGAAGTCAATGCAGAATGAGTACCATCAATTAGTAAAGACTCTAGAACAAAAAACTGCGGAACATACGAACTGGATGGAAATGATGCAAGAAAACCTGAAACAATTAAAATTAATAGAGGAAACTGGAAGAATTCATACAGACGAAATTAAAAAGGAAATTGGGAAAATTAATTGTACACAAAACACGGAAAATTGTAACTCGGACATAGCGGATCTCAAAAGTGAGATAAGCTCTCTCAGGAAAGAAATATTTTATTCTGCCGACCATTCTCGTGCCTCCTTCCAGCAGCACACTGAGAAAGATACTGGTAAATCTTCATTTCCTTCTCGTTCGCCAATAGAGCAAAAGTTTGTTAATACGCTAACACCTAACTACCCGCTACTTATCGAATCGGTGGATCAATCTGCAACGGGCGATCAAGTACTTTCTTCGGTAAAAAAGAACATAAACGTCATTGATCTCGGAGTTGGAATAAATAGGATTCGTAAGACAAAAACTCAAAAAGTTCTTATAAGTTGCGATTCGCAGAGGGATCGCCAAGTTATTCGGGACACCATTAAGAACAACAATATGCGACTCACCGCCACAGAACCTGCACAAAGGAGACCTTTGATTAGACTAATGGGTGTCATAAATGACCTAAGCGACACCAAAATCATAGAGGCTCTCATTAATCAAAACTCAAAATTAATTGAAGGACTCGAAAACGAAGTTAAGAAATCAAAAATAGTACGAAGAACCAAAGGACGTACTAACTTGTTATCTAATATCATTATTGAAGTTGACCCGAAAGTTTGGTCCGTCCTCAACGACTGTAAACTTAGAATTGGTTACCAAATAATCTCTACAACTGACCAGTCTCCAATTAAACAGTGTTTTAAATGCATGGGATTTGGCCACATGGCACGTGACTGTTCACAAACTGAGCAAAAGTGTGGATACTGCGCCGCCACACATGACACGCGAATCTGCACAGTAAAGGAAGACGAGCCTAAATGCGTTAATTGCCAAGGAAACCATCCAGCATACTCATCTGTGTGTTCAGAGTGGAAGAAGTGGGATCGCATAGCGCGGAATATGATCTCATATTGTTAAGCCGAAGTTGAATCAAGCAAACTAACAGATAACCATAAAGGAAATAAACATTTAAGAGACGAAGTCATTAAAGTTATACAGTGCAATGTAGGACGAAGTGCAAACGCGCAACACGAACTTTATCAGTATATAAATGAACACAAGATTGCAATAGCTCTCGTTACCGAACCTTACACAGGAAACCACAGTTCCGTAATATGTCCTAGAGAATACGAACCTTATCAATTTTCAGATGGAGGGAGAGTCAAAGCGTGCATACTGGTAAAACGGAATACTCTCAGCTGCATAGGAATATCTGAAGACTCTAATAGCAATCTAAGCATAGTAAAAATAAATGTAAAAGGTAAAAATATATTCATTATAAGTTTATACATTGAACCACGATTAGACAGTAAAAATATCTTACATAAGCTAGAGCAATTTAAAAACAAATACCATAATTCTGCTATATTAATAGGAGGAGACTTTAATGGATGGCACCCAATATGGGGATCACGTACCAGCAATAAAAGAGGAAATCTCATTGCTAAGTTAATTTCAAACTATAATCTGATAATCAATAACATCGGCGACCACCCCACTTTTGAAACGATAACACATGGCCAATTAAGAGAATCAATAATCGATCTCACCATAACAACTGAAAACATGAGCCAATCTGTTCAAAACTGGCAGGTAAACACGGAAGCATGCCCTTCATCTGACCATCATGCTATTAACTATGATATCCAAATAAACAAAAATACACTAATCAGAAACAAAAAACAGTCAACATTCAAATACAATACAAATAGAGTGAACTGGGAAAACATAAGAGACCAATTTAAAAACAAAATAGACCAATATCTACCAGTACATACTATTAATGAAGATACAACAGTGGAAGAAATGGAATGTTACATTCAGAAAATTACTACAGCCATACAAAAGACATGCGAAAATATTTTACCTAAGAAATCCATTCCACCCAATAAAGCCCCATGGTGGTCAGACGAATTGGAAAGTAAGAAAAAGGAAGTTATAAAAAATCACCACAAAATACAACAACTAAAAAGACAGAAGAAGTCAATTGACGAAGAATTAAATAATAAAATTAAATTAAAGACAGAATATAGTGAAATGATCAGAAAGGCATCGACAGAAAATTTTAAAAAATTCTGCACATTACAGGGAAAGGAAGATGTATGGAGCCTCACTAACAGACTCCTCAAAAACAAACCACCACGTCAACCCCCTAGAACACTGAAAACTGCTAACAACACTTACACACGAAACCCACAAGAAACGGCAACTGCACTGATTAACCAATTTTACCCGGATGATACAACAAACGATACAACAGAACAATCACATATAAGAGAAAACATAGAAAAACCATTAAGTATCACAAATGAACCAAATTTTACACCAGATGAAATAGAACAATGTTTTAAATCAATGAATCCGAATAAAGCTCCAGGCATAGATCACCTAACATCCGATATCTGCCTATTTTTCAATTCATTATATCCGCATATTTTCTTTGACATATACAATTTTTGTTTGAAAAAGGCATATTTCCCAATATGCTGGAAAATTTCAGTGGTAAAAGTCATACCAAAACCTAACAAAGAAGAATATGACTCAATTAAGTCCTATCGACCAATCGGACTAATTAATGTATTTGGAAAAGCACTAGAAAAACTCATAACCAATAGACTTAACCACCACAATAATACCAACAATACTGTATCAAACAATCAGTTCGGATTCCGAGAGCAAACATCCACGACAGATGCAATACATCACGCCATTGAAATAATAGAGAAGAATAAAAATCAAAAGCAACAGGTAATTGCTATATCATTAGACATTGAATCAGCATTTGACAATGCGTGGTGGCCGGCCATCTTGCATAAACTTAAACAAATTCACTGCCCATTGAATCTCTATGAGTTAATTAAGAACTACTTTAAGGACAGATATGCAACAATAAACTACTTAAATGCTACAATTACCAAAAAACTAACCAAAGGATGTGTGCAGGGATCTGTTTGCGGCCCTAGCTTTTGGAATTTGATAGTAGATGATCTGCTCAAATTACAGCTACCAAACAACTGTGAGATACAGGCATTTGCCGATGATATTATTTTAATAGCATATCACAAAGATCACAAAGAATTACAAAACATTGCAGAAAAGTCACTAACAGAAATAGTAAACTGGGGACACAGAAACAAACTTAAATTTGGACCTAGTAAAACTAACGCAATAGCATTCACAAATAAAGCAACAAAATGCATAATACATATGGACCATAAAAAACTAGAATTCGTTAATGAAATTAAATATCTCGGTGTGATTATTGATAAAAATTTAAAATTCATCAAGCATGTACAATATATTAGTAATAAAGCATCTCAGATTTTCAACAAAGTAGCACGAATGACTAAACCAACTTGGGGAATCCAATCAGAAAATATAGAAATTATATACAGACAAGTTATAGAACCTATTATATGTTATTCAGCTAGTATATGGGCAAAAGCCTTAAAATATAAAATCACCTATAACCTTTTACGATCCCTCCAGAGATCTTTTTCTATCAAAATAATTAAAGGATTTAAAACTGTTAGCAGTGACATGTCCGTATCACTAGCTATGCTTACACCCCTCCCTGACAAAGTACAAGAAATAGCAAACATTGAAGCTACCAAGAGAAGTGGACTAATAAAAGGCTTACCTAATGATATAAGACTTGAAAAACGAACCCCTGCCAAAAAGTTGCTTCATCCAGCCTTAAGACAAAACATAAAATACACAGAATTGGAAAACACAGAAGAATATGAAAGAACTAAACAAGAAAATGCATATGAAATATACACTGATGGCAGCAAGCATGCAAATAAAGTTGGAGCTGCATACGTCATGTTTTCACCGGAAGGAAATATAAGTACTAAAAAATTTAAATTACACGATTGTTGTTCAGTATTCCAAGCTGAACTATTTGCCATTTGCCAGGCCCTTAATACATTAACTACCATCAACCACAATAGTTTTCATATATACTCGGACAGTAAATCCTCTCTAGAACTAGTTTGTAATCCCAACAGTACTAACCACCTAGTAACTCAAATTCATAAATTAATACATCAGGCAAAAGTATCGGGGAAAACATTAGAGTTCTCATGGGTTAAAGCGCATAATGGAATCATTGGTAATGAAACAGCAGACATGGCAGCCAAAGAAGCAGCTGTATCACATCGTAAGATGGACTATAGTTATATACCTATAAGTTATGTAAAAATGACCTGCAAAAAAGAGAGTCAAAGCAAAGCACAACAGCTCTATATGACATCCGAGAAATGTGAAAATGCTAGAAAATGGTGCCCAACTTATGAAACATTACAAGCTGTACTAAAAAATCTTAATCATAAATTCAACACCACACAACTCCTATCAAATCATGGTTATCATAAACAATACTTACATAGGTTCAAAATTGTCCAAAGTAACATCTGCCCGTGTGATGACCAATCCATCCAAACCATGGAACACCTTCTCAAAGATTGCCCCAGGTTTATCAATAGAAGAAATGATCATGAAATAATGTGTGATAACCTGAGAGTAGAAAAATATAAACTTGACGAAATTATCACAAAAGAAAGCACAATAAATACATTCAATAGACATCTTGATACTATCATAAGAAACTTAAAAACATTTAATGGTACGTAACAAAAGCAAAACATAATATAATAAATGTATTATAAAAGTGTAATATATATAAATAAATAAAAGCACAAATATGTATTATATATATTAGTTTTGTAAATATATATGTGTATTATATAGTACATATGACTATTGTAAAGAATTCCTTATAATTATACTGAATTTATTTTACTGAATATCACATCAATGACCATAAATTATAATATAAATATATATAATATTAAAAAATTATAAACATTTCACAGAAGCAAAATATTAAAGGAAACAAATTGAAACAGGACTTATCTTAACTTACGTTCTTGTATACCGTTAGCAAGAGCTAAGTTAAATTGCTCAGCGCCGATACAGAAATAAATCTGCTACGGCATTAAAAAAAAAAAAAAAACCTGACCTAACCTAACCTTAGATTTTATCAATGTACATTGGCTGCCAAAATCTATGTATCCAGACCGAAGTGTACCATTCAACAGTAATTGTTTAAAGTACTTATCGTTTTGCGATTTTTCTTGGGTTATTCGTAAAATTTGTCTGACTGCTGTTGTGTCGGTAATATTAGAAGTGCTCGCAATAGGTTTATGATTTTTGGGTTGCCGGCAGTCGCGGGTTTCATGGCCAACACGCGAGCAATTATGACATTTGAGTATAGGTTTTGGACAAGCTTTTACGCCATGACCGACTTCCGAGCAATTCTTAAATCTTTGATTAGTTTGGTTAGAGAAAGGTCTTGATATGAAGTTGTCGCGATTATTGGTGCTCTCTCTCAATTCATTATTATTATGCCTTCCACCTTGCATTATTTTTTTAGACTGATTGCTCTTTCTAGAGATACGACGTAGGTAGGTTAACAATTGTGATGGTTTTTGTAAGCCTAACCCTTGCGCGTTCAAGCGTAAGTTATAATCAAATATCCCATTGATAACGCAATCAACGGCGTTTCTGCCAGTAATGCCACACATTTTTATAAGTCTTATTTTATCATGGAAGTATTCTTCCAGTGACTCCTCCCTCTTGCTTTTCCTATCCAGCATTTCATATAGGCGATCAGCGTAATTTTTATCATCAGGGAATGTTTTCAATATTTGACGTTGCCACTGGCGCCAATTCAACTTCATAGAGCGTAGGCCTTGGTACCACTGTTTTGCAAATCCAGATAATTTAGGGATAGCGTGGTAGATTATCTGTTTTTCATTCCATCCATATATGGCTGCGGTGTCATTAACTTTTTGAAGCCAATCACCTGCTGTTTGGGTGTTTGCATCAGGGTCAAACTCAGGTATTACATTATGAGCTCCATCAAACGTGTGACTAGACTTGTTGCCAATCAGTTTAGCCAATTTCATAAGGAAGTCCGCTTCATGCTCATGAATAATGGGGGACTTAGTCCTAGTCCTCCTTGAAGATGTCCGTGCAGGTCTATTTGATGACTTCTTTTTACTAATATTGGAATGCTTCTTTTTCAGAGATTTTTCTGTCATATCCATGCAGTCACTAGAGGATCCTTTATCGGAGGTACTGTCTGAGTCTGACGTACTAGAGCTCTGTGGGCTAGATGATAGAGAGCGTCTTCGGATAACGCGGTGGTGATGATCGTGTTGGCTGTCATTACTACGTCTCCTCTTTGCAGCGCGATCAGATACCAGTTCAAGAGTCGTCACGTCACCTAACGGCTTTCATAACACCAGATGGTCATTATGAATATACGAGGATGCCTTTTGGTCTGGTCAATGCTCCGGCGGTTTTCCAGAACATGATAAACAAGGCACTTGGCAATAGACGGTTTAATTTGGCTATTCCATACCTAGACGATCTGTTGAGTACAGGAAGTTCATTTCAAGAAGCATTTGAGAAACTGTCAGAAATCCTTGATTTACTTTCCGTGGCGGGTCTGACCCTAAGTCTTAAAAAGTGTTTCTTTTTTCAGTCTGAAATAGATTATTTAGGGTATGAAATTTCAGAGACTGGTCTCCGTCCAGGCAAAGATAAAATACAGGCTGTTTCCAAATTCCCTACACCAATGAATGTACATCAGGTCCGTCAGTTTGTAGGTCTAGCAAGCTTCTTTCGCCGCTTCGTCTACAACTTTGCCGCGCTCGCTAAACCACTGACAAAACTGACCAAAAACGATGAAGTGTGGCAATGGGGTGCTGAGCAGGAGACCGCGTTTCGTGATATCAAATCAAAATTGATATGTAGACCCATACTAGCTTTGTACAACCCTGATTACGAGACTGAGGTTCACTGTGACGCCAGTAAAGTAGGAGTTGGTGGTGTATTATTGCAAAAGAGCGAGGATGATGGTCTTTTGCGCCCGGTAGCTTATTTTAGCCGACAAACAACACGCGAAGAATCATTCTGGCATTCGTATGAGTTAGAAACAATGGCTGTCGTACTGTCACTAAAGAAATTTCGTATTTATCTTCTCGGACTAGAATTTAAAGTCATGACCGACTGCGTTGCACTACGAACGACGCTAACCAAAAGGGATCTATTACCGAAAGTTGCCAGATGGTGGCTTATGTTGCAAGAATTCAACTTTACCATTGAGTATAGGCCCGGTCATAATATGCAACATGTAGATGCATTGAGTCGCAACCCTCTGCCAATAGAAGAGCTCGAAATACTACAAATTACGACTAATGATTGGCTGCACACAGTTCAGATGACAGACCCCCATTTGAAACATATCAAAACTATTCTAAATACGAGTACAGACAATATAAAGGATTTTACAAACAATTATGTTGTAAAAGATGAAAAGTTATACAGACGTGTTGGGCGGAAATTAAAATGGGTGGTTCCTCATGGTGCACGGTGGCGAATATGCCAAATGAACCACGACGAAGTGGGTCACTTTGGCTTAGAAAAAACGATCGAGAAGATAAGCAGTGACTACTGGTTTCCCAAAATGAAACGCTTTATAAAAAAATACGTTGCGTCCTGTATAAATTGCGCATATAATAAGGAAGTGTGTGGCAAGAAAACCGGTTATCTACACCCCATTCCTAAAACAACATCAATTTTCTACACAATGCACATAGACCACTTGGGACCTTTCATTAAGAGCAAAAGGGGCAACGCATATATCTTTGGGGTAATTGATGGCTTCAGCAAATTCATTTTTCTAAAAGCTGTCAGGAATACCAAATCAAAAACAACTATTAAAGCCCTCGAAGATATATTTTCAAATTTTGGCTGTCCAAAGATTGTCTTATCAGATCAAGGGACAAGTTTTACTTCTAGTGAGTTTAAGACCTTTCTAGAGCCACTTGGTATAAAACACGTGCTCAACGCGGTCGCGACGCCACGAGCCAACAGACAAATAGAAAGATACAATCGAACTATTTTAAACTCATTGGCAGCCATGAACCATGGCCTCGATGAAAAGGACTGGGATCTAAATCTACAAAAACTACAATGGAGCCTTAATAATACTGTAAATAAAGGAATCGGCAAAACACCGGCGGAAGTAGTTTTCGGGCAAAGAACAGATGGACAGTCAGAAAACATTTTAAAAGGAGCTTTGGAACCAGAAGTTAATAACCGTGAAGAGATAAGGAAAACAGTAGAAATAAACATAGACAAAATACAAAAGAAGATGAAAAAAACTTACGACCAAAAACGAGCCCCTACAAAAATCTTTAAAGAAGGTGACTTGGTAATGATACCAAATCACAACCCCGAAAAAGGAAAAAGTAAAAAATTAGCACCAAAGTTTCGGGGACGATTTAAAATAACCGCAGTATTAGACAAAGACAGGTACGAAATATCAAACATCGACGGCCACTCTCAAAAGAAGTATAAAAATATATACCCAGCGGATCACTTAAAGCCTTGGATTACTTTTCACGTATCCCCACCAGCAACTGAGGAGAGCACCGATAGTAGTAGCAGTAACTGATTTAAGTTCTCTCTCTTGCAACAGTAAGGAAACTGCCTCTGATTACAAAATTAATATGATATGTGAATGGGAGAAATGCCATAAGTTTTACTTAATTCATAAAAATATTTATTTACTTAGTCCTACCTTCACTACTCCCCCTCCATTACAGGTCAGGCTTACAGTTGAAGATTAAACAGAAATAAGTACGATTCAATTCTAACAATCAGCTAATGAAAAGGGAAAGAAAGAAAAAAAGGCATGCTTAGATAATGACATCGGAAATTGGATCACTTCGCGGTATTCTACTAGCCGTGGCCCGAAGGTGGCACATGGTAGTCTTTAACCTGAGTTGAAATCGGCAGACCGTGACCCGATGGTGGCAAACGGTAGCCCAAAAGGAACCTAAAGTTAACAAGTCGCTCAGTTGAAATCGGCAGACCGTGACCCGATGGTGGCAAACGGTAGCCCAAAAGTAACCTATATTTAACAAGTCACTGAGTTGAAATCGGCAGACCGTGACCCGATGGTGGCAAACGGTAGCCCAAAAGTAACCGATACTTAACAAGCCAAAGCCCGAGGGTGGCTAACAACAGTTAAAAAGTGGCTGACAGTAAAATAATCGTTGCCCGATGGTGGCTAACGACAGCTAAAAGTAGCTGACAGTGAAATAATCGTGGCCCGAGGGAGGCTAACGACAACTAACAAGTGGTTGACAGTGAAATAATCGTGGCCTGAGGGAGGCTAACGATAGCAAAAAGGTGTCTGTCAATCGATTGAGCGTAACCCCGATGGCGGCTAACAGCAGCAATGAAGTGAATGTGAAGTGTAGTGGACTTGACTGTAGAGTGTATTTACATAACCAAAATTGTCTAAATGGTGAATACAAATTTGATGTGCTTATTAAAATAATAATTGATTATTTGCCTGAGAAAAAGAAACTTTGGTAAATAATAGAGAAATGTTAATTTGAATAATGTTGTGAACCAGAAATAATGATAATATTTTAAATTAATAATAATAATAAAAAAAGATAAGTGTAATAACCATATGTAAGATTTAAAACGAAATAGGATGATGCCTTGTTAAATCAACATTCTTTTTACCCTAGTTTTACTCTAAACTTAACATATGTGTCTATAGAATTTTTTAATTCTGGTAACTCATTTGGTTCAATTACGATATAAATTATTGAATTGCTTTGTGCAAAACGTGTTTAATTTTTGGTGTAGAGGTTGATTATTAACACTTTGTATTTGATTAGGAAACATTGTTATTTAGCTATTTACGTAAGAAATTATTTGTGAATTATATTATTTGATCCCTAAAAGATCACCACAATATAAATCGTTTCAGTATCAATATGAATGAAGGGTATGAGGTCATTACCCACATTAGGAAGGCCGAGGTTCCAGAAATAGGGACATTTCTGTTACAGGACGGCCGCCTGTTATAGGTTGCAATATTTATAATCTGTAAAAATGATCTGCGTGAGTGGGTGATATATAATCTGTGGATGTTTATTGTGGATTGGGTTGTGAGGACAGGGTACATTATTACCTATAGAAGTTGTTGTTGATGGTGAAAAATAAAGAGATTGATGTTTGAATTAAATAGTGTTTTCATCACTTCTACATCCTGAGGAAACAATTTAGAAGCTGACCTAAAAGGAGTGGAGTAGGTACATTTAATAATACGTTTGTAAGAGTGTATATGACTGCAGTAAGAGGTCAAAATGAAAGTAGATGCCGAAGGAAGGTTAATATGTACCTATAATATATCATGTTATAAAAATGAAGTTCACGCAGGCGAAGCCGCGGGCGGAATGCTAGTAATAAATAATTCAATTCCACAAGGCAGTGTCCTCGGCTGCATATTATTTTTATTGGAACGAAGTTCCTTATCGCGCGGTACGCTGGCTAAGGGGGCTAGGCGAGCGTCACGAAAAATCCTCACGACA
>DWOJ01000023.1:0-11007 GCA_018250935.1 Piruna pirus
AATCGGTCTAGTACTTTTTGAGCCAATTCGTTACAAACATACATACAAACCTTTCCTCTTTATAATATTAGTATAGATAAGCTTGTTTGTGAATGAGGCCGACGGCAAAGGACAGGGACCGTTGCAACACACATCGGTCGAACACTTCCTTACTTCATGCACTGAGGTATTTTGGATGTCAAGACATGCCACAGTTTAACGAACGCTTTGTATATTAGTCGGGAGCGTCATTATTTTAAAGCGTTTTCTTTTTAATTTTCAGATCGTTGACAGGATAGCGGGAGACAACGGACGAAACATGGTATGATACTGTGTTGCCATACGAAATAAAGACGTTTAGTGTATTATATTAATTATCTGTGAAGTGTATGCGTGCTCGCTCTTGTGTAATGTAATTATAATATTATTTAAAGTTGTGTGTGTTTGATTCGGGTTCTCGAAGGAATTGGGTGTATGGATTTTTCTAAAAGACTTTTAAATTACACCTACAGTATTTTTAAAGAAATAGCTATGTATGTACAACTAAAATTTATTTTATATTAAAATATATGTTTTTGTATTATTTAGGTCAGATACATTGTCAATTGCATGTTTGGTGATCCTTATAAGCCCTTTTATTTACAATTACAGCCATTGAGATAATTATTATGTCGTATATATTTCATTTATAATTTCAAATTAAAGTTTAAATCAGTTTTTGTCTATCAATATTCCTTTTTAAATTACGTAATAAATATGCTATATCCGAAGTAATGTTGAATGTTAGTAGATGTCGATCCGAGCTTAGGGCAGGGAGTTAAAAAAATTGTCTATGGTCTCACTTGTAAACACTGACATATACAAAATGACATAAATATTGTGCTGATTTGAAGTGCCATCTCCGAGCGTACCGTGAACATCGATACATAATCGACTTAAGCCAGAAATATGTGGTATTTTTCTGATACATAAAATGTATTTTACCTACACATGATAATTTCTCAGTTTTTTTTTTCTAAAGTGTTTAAACAATGTATTCTTTACTTATTCCCCCTACTATACCCCTATTTCATTGCTCCTCTATATAAGCTGTGAAAAATAAACTTATTGTAAAATGAAATAAGTTTGTTATATTACTCCCTTTTTAAAACTATCATATGTAATATAGTACATTTTATTTATAAGATGACCGAGAAAGCGGTCTCTAATTTTGGGCAGACATTTAATAGACCGATTCAGCATGTAACCACTATAGGCTGATGGTTGAATGGATGGATTTAAAAGACGGGAGTTTTTGGGTCTTGGATGTTTGTGGTTAAGTGAATTCTATTATTGAGATGTGCACAGCACATAACCTAACCATCTATTTCAACTTATCTACAACTAATACTGTAAGTTATTAAAGTTTAACAAAAGTTAATAAGTGGAGGTCAAATCAAATCAAAATATTTATTTCGTTATAGGGGAACAATGGCTCACTTAACGAAAGTCAGATTTTAACATATAAGTAACATTATACCTAACCTAATTTTAACATTAAAAAAAAATCACACTGTAATTAATTACCTTAAAATTAGTTACTGATTAAGAAACTTACTTATGTAAGAAGTTACTTCTGTCTTCATACTATCCCCTCTGTTTTCTGCATACTTGCATGCATATCACCACTACTGACCGTTTCCATACTGACTGACCAGTCTGCATACTCAACTCACTAGTCTGCTACCCGTATCGTCACATTCGTCAGCCCTACGAGTGAGCTCGCGTGACGCGCCCGCTAATGACGCGTTTGTTGTCGGGCGGCGCTCCCGCCACCTCCGGCCGCCGCTGCCGGCCGCGTCATAAACCGTCCGATCTACGTGTGTAATGTCTACTAGCTTTTCCCGCGGCTCCGCACGCAATCAATACATAATTATCATCTCGTATTCTATGTCATAAGAGTGATTTGAGAAAGGTTTTTTTTTCAGATTGTCAGCCATGTTACAGAATAATGCAAAATATCTGGTCTGCGTCTCGTGGCGTCGATGATCTTCTACTTGCTGTTTTCACGATGTTTTTTTATGTCAAGTCGCGTACCATAGATAATGCGGTACCTACGCGTTGGCAGGAAAGATAAAATAATCATTTGTGTTATTTGTGGTGGCGCAAATGCGAACATCCGTCGATTTAGAATGTATTTTGATGCTGATACCTGCAACACATCCGTTCTCTGTGAAGTGGATTGGTGGAGATATCACCAATCATATTATCATATCACTTATTCGTAATTACTCATAATTTGTGGGATCTCTCAATGATTTGGGGGTTCTTTGAAAGAATCGCAACCAGAGCTTGTATTAAGGGCCTGCGACGATGTGCTGATGTCATCCTGTCTGGTTGTTCGTTAGGCTTAATTTTCTTTCCTTCCGCGCCTTCTCTACTTTAAGGTTGACTGGTAGAGACTAGCATAAGTGATGCCATTACTACTAACTGACATTAAGCCCGCCTTTAGTAGTAGCTATATTTTTATTTGTACCTATACAAAATAAATATAATTATTAAATGAAGTTATCCTCATAATCGGGTGCGCGGATGTCGGCCGGATATCCGAATTTTTTACCGATCATTTATCCGAATTAATCCAATTTTGCAGTCAACGTACCTGCCGATATACAGATACGGTCGTCAAATACTCGTAGATAAAGTGGTCCAAGCACGAGCTTTTTCGGATTCGTCTTGCCATCGAATCCATTTATATGAAAATTTTTTGTAAAAGTTGTTTTGAAAGAAGAAATTACCATGTATTATGATATTGAAGGTCGCAAGGTGCAACACTCACTGACGTGATTTGATTTGCTTCCTGGACCGTTTTAGCCCGCAGCATCGACCATAAATATCCGAAATCATAGGCGTATCCGACAATATCTGTACGGGACGATCTCATAAGAACAGTTTTACGAGTGTTATGATCTCATGTGTATAGCAATCACATTCGTACTTGATTATATTTGAAATGTTACTTAGGTTCTATAAGAATAACTTGTTTGTACATAGCTTATAGGTTTAACAAGTAAATAAAGAAAATAGCATGTAGTTCCCTTAGTAAATAAGTAATAGTGGATAAGAATCTTACTGTAATGTTATTGCTTATGTTTTGGTCTTGTATATTACCGTAGCACGACTATAGCGTGTTATTTTATAGGTATTTCAATTTGTGTAATAGTTTTAAACGTTTCTTTTAGCATATTTACATTATAAATAAGTAATTCATGTAATTAAAGTAAAATAGATTAGACAAACAATAGCGTAAGTTGAGAGGCGAATAGGAAATACTAGTGTAAGTTGCGATAGCAACAATAGAGCGGGACGGGATGACAAATTTGGGGAATGTCTCTTTTACTCGAATAAACGCTAGTGGTGACCTCTCCTAAGTCTAGCCCGCCAAAAATATATAAAAGGCGCGCAGCTTGCTAAGGAAATCACTCTCGATCCGAGACACTCCGAGGCAAGGCGCAGCTATGAAGAAATAATAAGAAGACTAGGAAGAAAACTCTCTTCAGTACAAAACGGCGGCGGGCAAGGCTTATAGGCACGGTTGATTCGCATCGAAGAACGGCGTTTTATTTTCAAGAACCCCGCACCCCTCGGAAGTAGACACCTCGACAGCGTCATACCAACGCACGCAGCTTGTGTGTGGCAGGCCGTCAGCTTGTCACGCACATTTAATGGTCCTTCAGAGTCGGATAGCTACGAGTCAAGATGCCTACCACCAGGAGCGGGAAGAGCGCACCGTCGACGGAAGACACCGGGGATCGCACTGAAGAATCCACGTCCACGAACCCCACCACGTCCACGGAACCAACGGTCACCGAGGAAGCTCTCATGCAAGCCACCAAGAAGATCACGCCTGCCAAGAGCACCACGTCATCTAACACCAAGAAAAGAGAAAAAGCCTTGCGAATCGCCCGCGCCAAAGAAGACCTGTTGAAGCTACAAGTCAAGCTCGCCGCCGCGCGCCTTGCCTCCATAGAACTGGAACACCATAGCGACGACGAAGACAGCATAGAAGCCGACGGGGACGCCGCGTCACAGCGTGTCGTACAATGGTTGGACGACACGCGCCCCGCCGACACCCAGGCCGCCGAGCCACCTGTCTCCGCCACCACGCCTCATGAAGAGAGGCCCGTGTTCCAGCCCCAGCCCCAGTCTCGAGAGTCAAAACAGAAGAGCGAAGATGTCACTTCGCAACCCACGCAGCAAGTCAACCTGTCTGAACTTGCATCCGCGATCGCCCTCGCCGCCCGCGGGGGGGGGAACCGATCAATAGAGCTGCCGACGTACGGAGGATCGCATCAAGATTGGCTATCGTTCAAGATCACTTATGAAGAATCTGCGAAGTCACACACTGAAATGGAAAACGTTGCGAGACTGCGTCGAGCGCTAATAGGACGAGCGAAGGAAGCCGTCAACAACCTACTACTATACAACGCGAAGACCGAAGACATTATGAAGTCCCTCGAAGCCCGCTTCGGCCGCCCAGACTGCATAGCCCTCACTGAAGTCGAACGTCTACGAGCACTACCGCGACTCACCGACAACCCACGTGACATCTGTATCTTCGCCAGTCACGTGACCAACATCGTCGCAACTCTACGAGCACTCAACAAGCGTCACTACTTGTACAACCCGGAAGCCGTCAAGAACACTATAGAGAAACTCACGCCGGTACTACGCTATAGGTGGTACGACTACGCAGCGGAGCGTCAATACAAGGACGTCGAGACGGACCTGGAAAAATTGGCTTCATTTCTCAACCAGGAGGCGGAGCGCTGCGGACCCTACGCCCAGCCCGAAACCATCTCCGACTCGCCTGCTTCGGGAAATAGAAGACTACGAACATACAACACCAGTGACCGAAGAGAGAAATGCATCATCTGCGACGAAGAGGGCCACCACCTGGACAGCTGCAAGAAACTTTTGAAGGCTACTATAGAAGAGCGCTGGGACATAGCTAAAGAGAAGAAGCTGTGCTTCGCATGTCTTCGTTATAGAGGAAGAACTCACCACTGCAAACGGAAGCGATGCTCCATAGATGGCTGCGAGTACTGGCACCACCGACTGCTTCATAAAAGGAAGCAAATAGACAGCACCGCCAAAGAAATGGTGACTTCAACGTGGACAACGGGGTCCACCGCCTACCTCAAGATTGTACCGGTTCACATCTCAGGACCGGTGGGAGGCATAGATACCTACGCTCTACTGGACGACGGGTCAACGGTGACACTCATAGATGAAGAAATAGCAAATAGAACCGGAGTCACCGGGCCGTCGGCACCGCTTCGCATCGAAGCCATAGGCGACAACGCAATCTCAGCCACGTCGCGTCGGGTCAAGATAAACATCAAGGGTTCCAGCGAGAAGAACTTCCACATACGTGCCCGCACCATACGAAACCTGAACATATCTCCACAAGCGGTCACGTCAAGAGACTTGGAAGGCTGTCGACACCTGGCCAACATTGAACACCAGCTCAAGTATGAACGAGCGAAGCCAAGAGTACTAATAGGACAAGACAACTGGCAACTGCTGCTCGCTCAAGAAACGATCAAGGGACTGAAGCACCAGCCAGTCGCTTCGTACACCCCTCTCGGCTGGGTTCTACATGGCGCCAGGGACTATGGGACTCGGAGGGCACATAGATGCAACTTCATAACAACGACTGAAGAGGATATGAACGAACAGCTCCGTGAATACTTCGCCGTCGAGTCGTTGCTTATACAACCCAAGCAACCGACCAACACTCAAGAGAGCCAAGCACTTCGTCAGCTGCAAGACGGAGTAACGAAGACGGACGACGGATACGAAGCCCCTCTATTATGGAAAAGCACCGACGTCGCCCTACCAGACAACTACGACAACACATGGAAGCGCCTGCGAACCATAGAGAAGAAGCTTGACCGCGACCCGCTGCTGAAACAGAAGTACAATGAACAAATGGATGCGCTGCTAACCAAAGGATACGCAGAACCGGCACCGCTACAAAAGAATAATAGAACATGGTACTTACCTCACTTCGCCGTGGTGAACCCCATGAAACCTGCGAAGATCAGAATAGTTCACGACGCCGCCGCGAAGACAAGAGGAGTCTCACTCAATGACAACCTCCTCAAAGGCCCCGACCTCATCCAGTCACTGCCGGGAGTCCTCATGAGGTTTCGACAGAACAAGGTCGCCGTGACAGCTGACATTAAAGAAATGTTTATGCAAGTCAAGATTAAGAGTGAAGACAGAGACGCCGTGAGATACCTGTGGCGGGGGGACCGACGTGATGACCAGCCACCGAACGAATATAGAATGACGTCACTAATATTCGGTGCAACGTGTTCGCCGGCCATCGCCATCTACGTAAAAAATTGGAACGCGAAGCAGCATCAAAGCAACAGTCCACGTGAATACGATGCAATAGTAAGAAATCACTACGTGGACGACTTCCTCAATAGCTACGGGACCGAAGAGGAAGCCATCGCATCGGCACGACGGATACAACAGATACATAGTGAAGCCAAGTACGAGCTGCGCCAATGGGTCTCCAACTCCACAGCAGTCAGCAACGCGTTAGCGCCCGGTAGCGCGCAACTCGATGTTACATTGAACGTCGACAAGTCGTCGGAACGCGTACTGGGAGTCGTCTGGAGGCCACAGGAAGACAGCATCGGTTTCAACTTGAACCTGGCTCGGCTACCCCCCGACGTGATGGACTCCAAGCGCCCCACGAAGAGAGAAACACTTCGAATACTGATGTCACTGTTCGACCCGCTCGGCCTCGCCTCACCGGTCACCATTAGAGCCAAACAGATACTGCAAGAGATATGGCGAAGGGGCACCGACTGGGACGAACCAATCGACGAGGATCTCTCAATACAATGGGTCACGTGGATAACGCATCTGAAGAGGCTCCGTAACGTCCAGATACCGCGCTGCTACGAGTACTACAGCGACGCGACTACGTTGCAACTTCATGTTTTCGTCGACGCCAGCGAGACCGCCTACAGTGCCGTCGCCTATTGGAGGGCGACCACGGCAGCCGGGGATATACACCTGTCACTCGTCGCAGCCAAGTCGAAAGTCAGCCCGCTGAAAATAACTTCGATACCACGATTGGAACTGCAAGCGGCGGTGATGGGGAGCCGCCTGGGTTGCGGGATCGTCGAGGAACATGACAGGAAACCGGAGACAACGACATATTGGACCGACAGCAAGACCGTGCTCACCTGGCTCAAAACTGGATCCAGGTCATACAAACCGTTCGTGGCGCATCGCGTAGCCGCCATTGAAGACAACAGCAATTTATTAAATTGGAGGTGGATACCAACTAGACTGAACGTCGCCGACGATGCCACTCGCGACGTGCCCGACGACTTCGATTCGACGCACCGATGGTACCGGGGCCCCAGCTTCCTGCTAGAAGATCCTACAGCGTGGCCATCTGAACGGCCACCACTCGAAGCACGCACCGGCGAAGAAAGGATACACCACGCGCGCCTGGTCGACTCGTCAGTGAAAACAGCAATTCCAGATCCACAATTGTTTTCAAAATGGGAACGCCTACTACGATCGACAGCACGAGTCCTACAGTTCATCGATCTCTGTCGCACGCGTCGTCTCACCGTACAGTACAAAAGACAAAGAAAAAACAAGCAGCGCGACCCAACGTGGGACAACAGAAGAAAAAATAGTACGAATCAAAAGAAGCCGGTTCGAGTGCACAACGAACGAAAATACATAGACATAAACGTGGAGTATCTGCAACGCGCCGAAGATCTACTGATACGAACATCACAATCAGACTCGTTCAGCGACGAACTTCACAGTACAGACTTCAAAAAAGGAAAGTTACGCGCGCTCTCCGTCGAAATAATCGACGGCATAGTAAAAATCAAATCGAGAATAGAAGCCGCGCGCAACATAGATATAGAAACGAGACACCCACCGATCCTGAGCGGCGATCACCACATAGCAAGATTGTATATAGAATACATACATCGGAGGTTGCATCACGCGGGAATCGAACCCACTATCAACGAGTGCCGAACAAGATATTGGATAACACGGATTCGAACTGTGGCCCGCATGATTATACACCGATGCGTGCCGTGTCGCATAAGAAAGAAATCGCCGCCCGAGCCGTCAACGGGGGATCTACCACACTGCCGGCTGGCACACCACCATCGACCGTTCACCTTCACAGGAGTCGATTACTTCGGGCCAGTGACAGTCACCGTCGGCCGCGCGGTCCAGAAGCGGTACGTGGCGCTATTCACGTGCCTCACCACCCGCGCGGTGCACTTGGAGATTGCACCATCACTCACCACCAGCTCCGCGGTCATGGCGCTGCGGCGGTTCATCGCGCGCCGGGGCTGCCCAACCGAAGTGTGGTCGGACAACGGGACCAATCTGCGTGGAGCCGACAAGGAGTTGCGACGAGCCATCGACGAAGCCACGTCACGAGAGGCCACGACCAGGGCCATCAGCTGGCGCTACATCCCTCCCGGGGCCCCATTTATGGGCGGGGCCTGGGAACGCCTGATCCGCAGTGTGAAGACTGCACTCAACGCCACGCTGACCGGTCGTCACCCAAGCGAGGAGGTCCTCGCCACTCTGCTCGCCGAGGTCGAATTCACAGTCAACAATCGACCTCTCACCCACGTCTCAGTCGATCCGGACGATCCTGAGGCACTCACGCCGAACCACTTCCTGCTGCTGGGGCCTGCACTGCATCCGACGCCAGGCACCTTCGACGACAGCGACCTGATCCACCGAGGACACTGGCGGGCGGCCCAACGCCTCGCTGATGTCTTCTGGGAGCGGTGGGTCAAGGAGTACCTGCCAGACCTACAGCAGCGACGCCAGCCGCACGGACGAGGTGATCCGGTGACCGAGGGAGACGTCGTGCTCATCGCAGACAACACGCTGCCCCGCAACATGTGGCCCATGGGGAGGGTCACGGCAACGTACCCCGGAGGTGACGGAATAGTGCGTACAGTGGACATTAAAACCAAAGGTGGAGTGTTACGTAGACCAGTGAAAAAGTTAATAGTGATAGTGAAAGAAGATCGCCCTTCCACCAGTGTTTAGTGAACCACCTGTGTGCACTGCGGTTCACGGTGGGAGGAATGTACGGGACGATCTCATAAGAACAGTTTTACGAGTATTATGATCTCATGTGTATAGCAATCACATTCGTATTTGATTATATTTGAAATTTACTTAGGTTCTATAAGAATAACTTGTTTGTACATAGCTTATAGGTTTAACAAGTAAATAAAGAAAATAGCATGTAGTTCCCTTAGTAAATAAGTAATAGTGGATAAGAATCTTACTGTAATGTTATTGCTTATGTTTTGGTCTTGTATATTACCGTAGCACGACTATAGCGTGTTATTTTATAGGTATTTCAATTTGTGTAATAGTTTTAAACGTTTCTTTTAGCATATTTACATTATAAATAAGTAATTCATGTAATTAAAGTAAAATAGATTAGACAAACAATAGCGTAAGTTGAGAGGCGAATAGGAAATACTAGTGTAAGTTGCGATAGCAACAATAGAGCGGGACGGGATGACAAATTTGGGGAATGTCTCTTTTACTCGAATAAACGCTAGTGGTGACCTCTCCTAAGTCTAGCCCGCCAAAAATATATAAAAGGCGCGCAGCTTGCTAAGGAAATCACTCTCGATCCGAGACACTCCGAGGCAAGGCGCAGCTATGAAGAAATAATAAGAAGACTAGGAAGAAAACTCTCTTCAGTACAAAACGGCGGCGGGCAAGGCTTATAGGCACGGTTGATTCGCATCGAAGAACGGCGTTTTATTTTCAAGAACCCCGCACCCCTCGGAAGTAGACACCTCGACAGCGTCATACCAACGCACGCAGCTTGTGTGTGGCAGGCCGTCAGCTTGTCACGCACAATATCTTTATTTTAAATGCTCTCGAATCTAATTTGCCTATGTGTCTTATCATGAAGCAGCATCCAATATGCACTATATTGGATGCTGCTTCATCACTCAATATTTTGTTTAGTTTTTAATCGCTGGAACAGTTTAGATACAAAAAATCGCAATCCTACCCACTTGCTATCTATACAAATCAGTGTAAAAATCACAGGTCAAAGATGCGTGATCTTGTTTAGTGATGCTGTAAGGTATAACATGGCCAATAACAGAAAAATATTAAATTACGTATGAATTAAAAAGTATATAGTGTTGGCGTTAAACTGACAAAACAATGCGTCAGCGTAGCGTCTCGAGACTCGGTGGAGTGGAAGGGTAGCAAAAACGGGCCACAAGCCTATTCTATTTGTTCCCGCGGGATTGCATGTAATTCTGCGTGAATTCTGCACCACTATTCCTCGGCGTTGTTTCTCCATTTCATGTCGTCCTAGTAACTTGTCTTGCCTGACACCGGTTCCTGCAGGAATATTTCCTTACCTTTCTTGGTTCTTCACTTTTTCTTTTTTTATGTTTAGTAGGATATTTTTCACAGAATTTCTCAGAGTTCCTGGCCGAAGGACTTTTTAAAACAATCGTGCGTGCAATTTCAGTGTCAACTCTGAAGGAAATCATCGTGAGGATACCAGCACTGCATAATTAACTTTTCTTCATTTTTTTTATAGACGCTTGATGTGAAGTGTGCTAACCTTTTTTTGACCAGCGTAGTGGATTGTAGCCTTCTCATTTTGAAATACATTAATGTTATTGCGGACATTAGGTATAATGTCCGCAAGGGTTTACAATGATGATTAATTTAACGTAGCATACCAAAAACCCCAGGCCCCAGGCAACTCAACTCTATCAAGGCTCAATGATATCGGACCCAAACAAACTCAGACCCTCAAAGTTACATCACAAATTGCGTCAATCAACGCGGCGTAGGATAGGATAGAAACACAAACACTTACAAAGTAGTATCAAGGCAACATAGATCATCATGCAATTCCATCAATCATGTCACACACACACATGAGTTAGGATTGAAGTGGCACATCCGCCC